>WNWK01005378.1:0-75000 GCA_009830355.1 Cherax destructor
AACTTCTCTTCTGAATCTCCCTAAGAAATGTGTCATTGTCATTGTGGCAATTCCAATTTCGTATCAAACTCGTTATCTCTGTCTCGCACTCTCTCTCCCTTTTACTACTTTTACTGAAAACAGTCTCTAATAATAAAAAGTCTAGGAAACAGCTGTTATTGTACACTTCATTACACTCAGAATCTTTACTGCAACCTTTCTTTCTTAAAATAAGCCTTACCTATTTAGGAAGACAATTTGTAAACATAATTCATTAGAGGCCCTCATGATCATTTACCCCTGGCACTCCTAACTTACCACGCCACCTACAACAAACTTTCCTGATTTAGTATACAGCTAGCCCACAACAATTATTCTCTCACTTGCTTCAAAACTTACTAAATATTCGCTGTACCTACGTAACAGTAGTTTCAAAAGCTTGTACATCCCAACTTGTACACCTGCACCTTTAAAATACTTAAAAATATACCTGGAGCAGTACATATGTTTTGCCCTGTACGCAAGTGTGTACCTGAATAACGTGCGTCTGTCTACACTAAGCACCGTGCACCTACTTACTGCTAGAATCATAACATGACTCAGGAATACAAAACAACGGTGTATGCATTCTGATTGAGTATATCACGTTGGATGTATATGTATTGAGAGCAGCACTGTATATACACCTGGTGGGGGGGGGTGTATATCTCAGTATGTATACACTAAGAGTATACTTTAATCTCTCCTTTAAACTATTAAAGTATCCTTGTCTGGAGACAAGCAGCCTTAACCCTCGTGTAATCGATAGGCTTTAAACCCCATTCATTAACCAACTAACGAAAACCCGATGTTCTTACGAGGCATTATCTTTATTATTATTATATTCACGGAGAACCGTTAAACCCGTAGGGATCATACAGCGCCGTATCTAATCAGTTGTGTTTTTCAGAGGAAGAGGAAGGTAACTCCAGTTCATTGGATCACGAACTCTTCACATCACCATCAAACAACGTGGTAAAGTACCCACACCTCAACGTTCTCTTGGCGTCAGAGGTAAACATTTTAAAACACTCGATGCTTAATGGAAAATTCTCAGAACAGTTTCAGTGACTTACAATATGATTCCTTGAGTTTCGTTCAGACAAACCCGCCAACAAAACATTCACTGGCTGAACGATATATCTAGAGTTTTTGTGAGGAAATGCATAAATAAAATAAAATATTTAAATTCGTATTCCTAACACGCAATAGAATACACAGTAATGCTGTGTTGGACCTTGCTATTGGTAGGTCCGTAGCTGAGTGGTAATGTACTGGACCTGCCAATCCCAGCACCATGGTTCAAATCCCCGTCCATCTTCCTCTTTATTCACTTAAAATTTTCTCTTATACGTTTAAAGATATAGTTTTTTTCATTTATGTTAATAAAGAAATTAATAATTTTGTACCAAAAGACTCTTAGAAAACTTACCTAAAATTATTATAACAAGCGCAATTTAATTTAGCCTAATCAACTAAATATATTTTAAATAAGTTTAAAATAATTTAATAGCAAACAAACACAATAAAATATATTTTTTTCGTTACACTCAGAATGTTTTTGCGAAATTATTGCATACACAAATTTTCGCATGACTTATTCGGCAAGAAGAGATTTGCTATTTAAGCCAAAATAGCAAATTTTACCTATTCGGCACGACATATATATTTGAAAGTTGCCGGGAGGTTGGAAGCCAGCAAGTCAAAACACAGGCCAGCAGCTCTACCTCAACACTGTACCACGAGCATCCCCATAATGATATAATTTTTCTCATGAATCTCAAGAATCATTAATGGCTCCACATACGGCTTATGTCTGATACTTCTTGGAGTCCGCATCACCAGTGTGGAACCCACACCTGACAGACTATGTCAAGAAATTGGAGAAAATGTAGAGGCTTGAAACGAGAATTTAGTCTTGGAACTAAAGAAGAGCTATAAGTAGAGACTAAAATAAATGAGCCTTACGACATTATAAGATACAAAGATCAGGACAGCAATGATAACGACATACAAAATACTCGAAGGACTTCATAAGGAATGAAAACAATAGTCTGTTCAAAAGACAGGAAACGAACATACGAGAAAACGGTTGAAAATTTAAAACCTAGATGAGTTAGAAGAATGTCAGGAAATATATTTGACTCAGCTCAGCGTAGACAGGAAGTGGAATAACCTGGATGAAAGAGTAGTGAAGGTAGCCATTATGAATGAAGAAATTCACTACTACTTAAAATGCATGGTAAGAAGCCAGAACTCGACCCCCACACCCACAAATAGGTGAGCATATATTGTTGACAACAGCACCAAGCGCCACACAGGTATTTAAACACTGACTAAAGTTAAATACCTCAACACAGGACCTCTGGTGGGGCGCCGGAGAAACTCTCCCTTCCCTTGTCCCTCACTACTCTTATATATTTTAATGCTAAGCCCGAATGGGTCATATAGCATCTGGGGGAAAGGGAGGCATTGAAGTTAGATCCAAGGAAAAGGAGGATAAGTCCAGTTCCTTGGATCAAGGATCAAGAGCCCTAGAATTCTGAGGCAAAAACTCTCTTTTATGTAAAGAATTAGAAAATATTTCTATTTTATAATAAATAAAATTAATTAACGACTCTTCAACGCTGTTATTAGTGTACTGACACTTATAAATTATACCTATGAACATAAAGCCTCAGTTAATGTTAACTAACTGATAATGTATTTTAGGTGTAGATCAAGCATTAAGAATACACCGAGGCTACACTCCTAGTGGGTATAACATACATGGGCGTCACTAGGTGGGTATAACATACATGGGCGTCACTAGGTGGGTATAACATACATGGGCGTCACTAGGTGGGTATAACATACATGGGCGTCACTAGGTGGGTATAATATACATAGACGTCACTAGGTGGGTATACAAGGAACTGGTGTGTATACAACATAAGTTAAGTGTCCCTCACATCCACTTTTTCGAAGAGTTGCAAACTGCAATCAGAACTAATGTCAATAAATGTGAGCAGATGTCAGGCTCTCGACCTCGGACAACAATCTTCACCATGAAGAAGAAAAGAAGAAATCATTCAACTGAAACTTCGGTTTTCACTATAGTAGTTGATATATTACTATAGTAGTTGATATATTACTATAGTAGTTGATATATTACTATTAGTAGTTGATATATTACTATAGTAGTTGATATATTACTATAGTAGTTGATATATTACTATAGTAGTTGATATATTACTATAGTAGTTGATATATTACTATAGTAGTTGATATATTACTATAGTAGTTGATATATTACTATAGTAGTTGATATATTACTATAGTAGTTGATATATTACTATAGTAGTTGATATGATCTCGTATATTTTAAGATCATACGATATTATTGCTGAGCCTTAAAATAATAAGTGGAAACGAAACCAAGTATGAGAAACAAAATATTTGTTTCATCTCAAGATGTCAGTGGACACAGCGCTGAGTCTGCCACCATTCTAGTGCAAAAAAAAATCAAATATTTTACTTACTTATAATTTGAAAATAATATTAAAGTTTTATGATTTTGATTCTGACGGAACATAGGGGAGACCAAAAGAACTTTTTTCTTATCAGGAGCTGTGCAATGTTGCAAAGGTAGCAACAGCAGAAATGAGGGGAAGTTTTCACAGAGGATAGTAGCGTCAAGTTACTATGCACTGAGAAAACTTCCCCTCATTTCTGCTGTTGCTACCTTTGCACAGCTCCTGATGACGCATTGAGAAGTGTGAAAGTACTTGAGCTAAAGATTTCCACCCCCGCGGCTTGTCTTGCATTGTTAAGATCGCCTGTCTGCGATTGTTTGATTTATATATATATATATATATATATATATATATATATATATATATATATATATATATATATATATATCAACATATATATATATATATGTGTGTGTGTGTAAAATCTTTATCTTCTACGGTCACTTTAGTATATCTGAAGCTGGATATCCCTCTGCTATTTTCTCCTCAAATGCCGCTTTTGGCAGCTGTGGAAAATATTCAACTTTCCAGACTGGAACTCATTAAAATAAGTGATAAATATTCCATATAATACAGAGTATTGAGCCATGAACACCGCCTACGTGACTTTTATCACGTCTCCTGCTTACCTACACCATGACAATAAAAATATACCCCGCGTGAGGCTAGCTGAAAGGGCCAATCACAGCTCTAGATTTCTGTGACAATCTAATCCTCTGCGTTTTTTTTTTTTTTTTTTTTTCAAATTTTAAATCCTGCGGTTTTAAGAATTAATATGTGAGAGATGTGTTTCAGTAAATGACAAATACCTCTCTGTGCATCAGTGACACTCGGTATCATCATCAAATTGTGACTTGAAGCTTGAGCGTCATGCTGGAGGGCCAGGCGCTGGAGGAGTCATGAACAGCTGAATATATCAATCACCTGTGTTGTTGCAGTGTCTGAAGGGTACCCAAACATCATTCCACGCCCAGCCTTGGTTGTGTGCGGGTGTATTGAGGAGACCTCTGGTGGCCGACTTGTGAGATTTTATTTTCACAGCCATGACGGAGGGATACAGGCGCCGCGTAAACACCATTGGTATTGAAGTACTTCAGGGAGCGGTTTATCCGTCAAACGTGGACGTTGTCTTGCCGGCTATACTTCGAGATTCTCTGGGTGTGGACCACTCAGAATTGTACGGCATAGCCCTTAACGGGGCACGACGGATCTTCGTGAAATTTGCATGTACGGCGGCGTATACCAGAGTTGTGGATAAATATCAGGACAAGCGGCTGGTGGTAATGCAAGGACTGGAGGTATGTGTAAGGGACGTTTCGGCAACTTACAAGTGGATAAAGTTGCGAAACGTTCCATTTGAAGCTGGGGAAAGTGACATACAGGAAATGATGAAGATGTATGGGATTGTCCATGCTGTTACTGTTGGTAGATGGATGAATGGTCTTTACGCTGGTATGTTGGAAGGCACATATTCGGTAAAAATGACATTAAGGAATCCCATACCCTCCTTTATCTTAATGCATGGTTTTCGCACTCAGGTATATGTTACCTATGTTGGACAGGTGCGTACCTGCCGGTTGTGTGGGCAGACGGGGCACCTGGCGGTTGACTGTCAACGTAAAAGGCCTGAGGAGGGTAACGTCGGGAAGGAGGATATACTACGGGCGGATGAAGGAGTGCAACAGGACGAAGAATTGGCAAGGAAACAAGGAGATGGTGTGAAGGAGGGCATGGTACGTCAGGTATGGAGCGAGGAGGTGGAGCAGGAGGAAAGAGTACAGGGAGAGGTGGACAGGGTGCAGCCTGCAGAATCTGTGGTGACTGGTGTAACGTCTATGGACGAGAGTCAGAGGGATGTACGGGAGGAGGCTGAGATCTTGGAGGATCTGAATGAGTTCATTCGAGGTGGTCCTTTGTCACTTGAGGAAGTGGCAGGGATGGGAATTGGGGAGAATCAAATTGACGTCAATGACGGCACTGAAGGACGAAGTGAAGTCCTGGGGAAGACAGGACATCAAGTTGAGGTTCAGGGTACAGTGTCAGTAGTGGTAGCAGAAATACATAGGGAAGAGAGTATGGAAGTAAGTGGAGACAAAGGGGAATCAAGGAAAAGGCCAGGGGAAGAATCTGAGGATGACCTATTAACTGCTGCACAAAGGCCTGGTAAGAAGGTATGGGCGGATGTGGTGCAGGGAAAAGGAAGTAGGGTGAAGGGTAATGGTGATAGAAGGGATATAAAGGGTGATGGGAGGATTAAGGGAGGGTTGGAAGGAGCAACACATGGAAAACTAGACAAAGAGTACTGAAGCAGAAGGGAAAACCCCAGCCCTTCACTTTAGGTGTGTAACGATGAATGTTAATGGCCTCAGGAACGAGGTCAAACGTAAATGGGTTGAAGTAACATTGAAGAGGATGAGAGTAGATGTGATATTTTTCCAAGAACACAATTATCAAATAGGATCAGAACTGGTAGTTAAGGGGTATAGGGTTTTTGCGTGTGACGCAGGGGCTTTCAAGGGTGGGGTGATGGTGGGTATTAGAGAGTCCAGTCCTTTTACCTTGTCATCATGGGAGCATGTGGGAAGTCGAGTGGTAAGGGTGAACGGGGAGTGGGGTGGGGTACAAGTAAGTTTCCTTGGGGTATATATGCCGGCTGTTGCTAATAGGAGTATCAAGGATGATTTTGTTAATAACGAGTTGACGTATGCTTTCAGAGGATTGCCCCAAGTAGCGATTATAGCTGGGGATTGGAATAGTGTGATTCGGATTAGGGATGTGGAGCCCCGAAGGGGTGTTTTGGGGTCTCTAAGGGATGTATTGGGGGCGGTGGGGTGGTGGATGGGGTGGGGGAAGGGATGAGTTGGTGGAATATACTTTCTTAAGGAATAATTATGCGGCAAGACTGGATCGAATATATGTGACAAGGTCGGTGGATGTGCGAAAGGTGGAATGCTTTGATTTGGGTTTTTCAGATCACAGGGTGTGTTATTTGAAGGAGGGTGGGAAGGGGTTGTGCATGTGTATAAGAGTTTTGGAAATTGAATACGAGGTTATTGGAAAGGGAAGGGAGGAGGAGGCATTTGAGCAGTGGTGGGAAGGGTTGTGGGGGATAGGGATAAAGTCAGTTGTTAAATGGTGGAATGAGACGGGGAAAGTGGAAATTAGAAAGTATTATGAGAGGGTTGGCGGTGAGGAAATGAGGTATAGGTATGGGTATCAGAGGTATTTGGAGGGGCTTTTAGGTGAGTGTCAGGGTGGGGATTGGAGGGAAAGAATTATGGTGAGGTGGTAGAGTTGAGGGCAAAGTTAAGGGAAATACAGGAGGAGAGATTTCATGGACTAAGGATTCGAAGTGGTATGGAAGAAGTTTTGTGGGGGAATAAAGTGTCAAAGGTAGTGTTAAGAAATTTTCAACGGCGAAGGAAAGGTATGTTGATAGAATCATTGAAGGTGGAAGGGGGTGAGAGGGTATCAGGAGGGAACGGTACTGAGGACAACGGAGGGGATGGGGGGGTACGCAGAGGGTTGGTTTTGTAACAAATATGAAAAGGGGGAGACAGATGAGGAGGCTAAAGGTAGGATATTGAGGGGAATTGGGAAATTATTAGGTGAGGAAGAGAGGAAGGAATGTGAGGGGGAAATTTTGGAGGAGGAGGTATGGGAGCAATAACTTTTAAATCAACACAAATGAAAAAATTGTGATTCTGGTACTTTATTGCAGATATTAGTGTCTTCATATTTGCGTAAGTTTCTGACATTTGGACACTATGGCCAATTGACACAGATGCAGCTGTGTTGCCATTGTAGAGAAGTACAGCCTTTAAACTTCTTTTAGAAGAATCAATGAAGAGTCTCCATTCATCTGCTTTGTATGACATCTCCATGTGTTCAATAAGGCCAGAATTATTTGGACAGAAAAC
This sequence comes from Cherax destructor, assembly GCA_009830355.1. Taxonomy (NCBI): domain Eukaryota; kingdom Metazoa; phylum Arthropoda; class Malacostraca; order Decapoda; family Parastacidae; genus Cherax; species Cherax destructor. The sequence goes on from WNWK01005378.1 coordinate 7,454, forward strand.
TAAAGATTCCTCTTTGTCAAAGAACTGAGTGAATTAGATTTAACATTTAATTCAATATAAGGTAAGCATTTTAATTGGTAATATACCACTTTCTCATTTACTTATGTTATACGAAAAGAGAAAAGTAACGTTTCCGTATAACTTGACAACCTGATGCGATAGAGATGAATAAAAAACACAATGAATCACTATTTTCCATATATATACCGAAAAAGATACCATAGAGTCAATAAAAAAATCATGCAGACCAGTGTTATGCGTCCATGTTTCACATTACTGATAATTTTGTTAAATTATTGGGATTTTGTTGAATATAGTCCATATAAACAATTAAACAGTTGCATAGAGTAACTTTACTGAGACGTTTTGCCTTTAGAACAGTCTTCTTCTGTCCTGCCTAGAATGGGCCAGTAGGCCTGCTGCAGTGCTCCTTCTTTCTTATGTTCAATGATCCACAGGCAAAATGTCGCAAGTGAGTCTTTTTCAACTCACTGGTTTTGTGCAATTTGCCTCAATTTTCTATACAGTGTAGCACTTTAACATATAATTATTTATTTTAAACTCTTATAATAATAAGTTTTATAGCCACCTGTTATATGTATTAATTCAAGTCTCAAATTTCGACATGTCTTGTGACACTACTCCCTCTAACCACCTGGCAAAATACATTATCTTAATAACCACCTGGCAAAATACACTCATCTTAATAACCCACCTGGCAAAATACACTCATCTTAATAACCCACCTGGCAAAATACACTCATCTTAATAACTCACCTGGCAAAATAAACTCATCTTAATAACCCACCTGGCAAAATAAACTCATCTTAATAACCCACTTGGCAAAATAAACTCATCTTAATAACCCACTTGGCAAAATAAACTCATCTTAATAACCCACCTGGCAAAATACACTCATCTTAATAACCCACCTGGCAAAATACACTCATCTTAATAACCCACCTGGCAAAATACACTCATCTTAATAACCCACCTGGCAAAATAAACTCATCTTAATAACCCACCTGGCAAAATAAACTCATCTTAATAACCCACTTGGCAAAATAAACTCATCTTAATAACCCACCTGGCAAAATACACTCATCTTAATAACCCACTTGGCAAAATAAACTCATCTTAATAACCCACCTGGCAAAATAAACTCATCTTAATAACCCACTTGGCAAAATAAACTCATCTTAATAACCCACTTGGCAAAATAAACTCATCTTAATAATCCACCTGGCAAAATTAACTAATGTTTGCATAATATTTTTAACAGGAAACAAAAAAATATCCACAATATCATCTGCCAACATCGAGAGTCAAAAATAAAAAAAAATGCGGTATCAATAAATTCTTCTGAAATATTTGTCTACGTTCAGGAAAACAATCTCTGAAAAAATACAAGATATATCAAAAACTGTTTTAGAATGGGCAATGTGTTTTGTTTTTCAAATGCACGATACGGGCACAAAAAAAAATATTAGACCATTCATGGCCAAATGTTTCTCTGCGAGAAATACACAAAATAGTACAAACAAAAGTCTTACAAAGACATATATATAAAAATGTTTCCCAGGAGGAAAATAAACAAAGGTCTTGGAAAGATGTAAATAAGAGTTTTTGAGGAGAGGAAAAAGTAGTATGTAATGGTGTGCTGTTCTCAACGTTTACGAACGTTTGATTTCCCACATAGACTGTGTCAAAGAAAATGGAAAAACAACCAAAACATTGTGCGTGAACGTTTAACGATGACAAAAAAAAGAGAGCAAGGGAAAAACGTTGATTTTGCCACTTAGTCTAGGAACTTTTTCAGACACTTGTGTATATACAAAGCTACGAGGGCGGGAGCGAGGAATGGTCAGAGAGGGATATATATATATATATATATATATATATATATATATATATATATATATATATATATATATATATATATATTATATTGCATACACAAATTTTCGCTTGCCTTATTCGGCAAGAAGACCGTTACTATTTAAGTCAAAATAGCAAGTTTTATCTATTCGGGACGATATATATATATATATATATATATATATATATATATATATATAATATATAAACCCTACCCAAAATATTATCTAACACTGCACCAAATAATTAAGGAATTTACATTTTATAATCAAGACAGGTAAGATAGGAGAGATAATTAAAATATAATTATCATAAATCGCAATAATCTACTTTAATCAGCACAAAGCACAAACGATCAATGGGCTGCAAACAGGAGAGAGTTGCCTAACGATCAACAATCGACTTAACAACCTAGTTAAAGTTCAGTAGTGATTAACTACCCGAGGTTCGACAATAAGGTGATAAAACGAGTTCTCTAAGTCACGCAAAACAAATGAACAGGGACAAAATATTTCGCCCATTAAATTTATGAATGCTTATCGACATGTATACTGCCTATTATGTATATATACATTTATGTATACTGGCGTGTATATATGTACAAACGTTACTTTATATATATATATATATATATATATATATATATATATATATATATATATATATATATATATATATATAATTCAACACTGCGACTAGCCAAGGACTCGAACCCATGTTGTTTTGGCCCGCCTCATAGAGAGCGAAAACCACATGATGCTCTAACCCACAGGACCACCAAATCCTACGTCATGTGGTTTTGCTCACCATGAGGCCAGCCAAAATAACATGGGTTCGAGTCCTTGCCTAGTCGCAGTGTTGTTATTGATCAATACCAGTTGTTCGTGGTTACAATAACATACATGTATATATATATATATATATATATATATATATATATATATATATATATATATATATATATATATATATCTTTCAACACGTCGGCCATTTCCCACCGAGGCAGGGTGGCCCAAAAGGAAAAACGAAAGTTTCTCATTTTACATTTAGTAATATATACAGGAGAAGGGGTTACTAGCCCCTTGCTCCCGGCATTTTAGTCGCCTCTTACGACACGCACGGCTTACGGAGGAAGAATTCTGTTCCACTTCCCCATGGAGTTAAGAGGAAATAAGAACAAGAACTAGTAAGAAAATAGAAGAAAACCCAGAGGGGTGTGTGTGTATATATATATGCTTGTACATGAATGTGTAGTGTGACCTAAGTGTAAGTAGAAGTGACAAGACATACCTGAAATCTTGCATGTTTATGAGACAGAAAAAAGACACCAGCAATCCTACCATCATGTAAAACAATTACAAGGCTTTGTTTTACACTCACTTGGCAGGACGGTAGTACCTCCCTGGGCGGTTGCTGTCTACCAACCTACTACCTAGGATATATATATATATATATATATATATATATATATATATATATATATATATATATATATATATATATATATATATATATATATATATATACATGTATATATATATAAAAGCTATTTGTCGAGACCAGACTAAAATATCTTCAAGTTTTTGGAGCCTATACTATAATATTTATTAGTTTATGGTGCCAAGATTATATTATAAGTTAGTGAAGCCCACACTATAACACTTACAAGTCTGTGTAACCCCCACTATAATGCTTATAAGTTTGTGGAGCCTACACTATAATATCTCGATATCTGGAGAAGTTTATGTTGGGCAGACGCCATTATTTGGACACCTTTAGAGAGCATTAAGGTAGTAACGACGCCAGTCCACTCCTGCTTCACCCCAGTGTAAACACAACCCACGCTAAAATGTCAAGAGTTATTGAGGTAAGTAGCGGCAGTTACACACCAGTGGTATGTGGTTGGCTTATTTTGTTTGAATTATTATTATTATTGCGAAGCGCTAAACGTGTGTGTCTCAGCTCAAGGAGTGATGAAGACTCGATCCTTCATTCGACAGTTGTGAGAGATACAGGTTAACTCACCTTTCCTAACTTTATTGTTTAAAACCAATATTTTTTTACAGTGTTTTTTTCTCATGTAAGAGCTATCAGATTCTGCTTCAATTTTTTAAGGACTCGTGATTACAGTCTCTGAAGATGTCTTCTTTAATAAGATTCCTGTGGATAGAGATTTGAGTTGTATTACTAGGAACAATGTCGAAACTGCTGCAAACTAGCAATCCAAACTGGTAGTCGTACACCAATCCTCAGTAACTGTTTCCGGGAAGCTTGAAACGTTTGTACCATGATTTTTTTCCTAGGTGTGTAATACGCGTTTTGGAGCGTTTATCAAATGTTCGCAAAACACAAATATGTCCGCTGCTGGCACACAACATTTTATTTTTGGAGCGAATAATCTTCCCAGCGATCGTACACTATTACCAAAAACATCGTATATTCTCAGCTAATATCGAAAATGTTAAGGGAACATCAAACATGCCCATCGAATATCAGATATTTTCAGGGAATATCAAACAAACGCAGATGACAAACGTTTCCAGCAAACATCAAAGGCTCCGGAGGGACATCAATCGTTCCTAACGAACGTTTGCAGCTAAAAGAAAACGTTTGTAAACGGTTTAAACCTTGTAGGTATGCATGTGTGCTGCCTACGGTCACCTGAAGCCACCTGAGTGAGAAACCTACTGCATTAATCGATCTCTGGGAAAATATACGAACCTCTGCTTACTGGAAATTACGTAACCGACAAATTGTTGGAGAACAAAAGAACAGAGGAGCTGTAGTAGGCTTACTGGGTCATGTTGATGAATAAGACACACGTGGAGTTCCTGGGCATCTTCATTGTTGAGACGTTTCGCTTATGCAGCAGACTTCTGCAGTCGGACACAGGCGAATATAAAATAGTCTCTGTATCATTATTTTGTCAGGTATTGTATACCTTGCTTAAATATTTGAAGAACGAGACACTTGTGCAACATTTGGGAATCTTTATTGAGGAAACGTTTCGCCAGCCAGTGACTTCTTCAGTCCAAAACAGAGAAGAACGGAGAAACATGAGGAGAAATTTTAGGTAATCAGTCCCTCATTCTTCAACTTGTCAGTTTTCTAAATCATTTACATCACATACGTAAATATTTGTTTAAATGTTTAAAATATGCTATATTAGCCCCTCTGGCAGCTCGTGTGGGTATTATGTCACACCAGAAATGGTTACATAGAAGTGGAGTTTACAAATTTACAATATAAATTTTATGTATGTATATTATATATATATATATATATATATATATATATATATATATATTAATTTATGTGAATAGTAAGGCATCGTTTGAGATTATATAAATATGGCAGCAAACACTAAAATAGTTTTGTTAAGAAGTGACTGGGAGTTATTATGACACCTTGTTGTATGTCAGTCATTCCTACGTCAGTCACAGTGTATACAATGCTTCGAAAACACGAACGATTAAGCTTGAAGTAAGACGTCTTGAGAGAGTGATCTGCCTAAGATTTATTTAAAGTGCAATAGGAGAGTATCACTGGAATTCTTTTTTTGCCTGGAAATACGCAGTCGTTCCGCCATTTAGTGGCTTTATCAATACAAATTCAAGGACATAATGGGAAGACAGTAGACAAAAGATGAAGTAATCAGCGTCAGTCTTCATGCTGTGCTCCAGACTCTTCAAAACTACACTACTCTTCACCAGCTCCAAGGATGAGGGACTAATTACCTCATCTTTTATATATAGTTCTACTGTCTTCCAATTATGTTTTTGAATATGCAGTGATAAAGTCACTGGATGACGAAACGTCTGCAATAAGGATACCCAGATGTTGCAAATGTGTCTAATTCATCTTGTCGATGTTATTTATATACCATACATACACACTTGTTCCACAAGTTCTAAGATAAGTTTATTTTTTGATGTTCAATTCGGTGTTATGAATATTTATTAGATATTTTGCATTTCAAATTAGAGCAACACTTATTTACCTGTCGAAATGTGAAATTTAACATTATTCTTAAAAAATGAAGATTAAAAGTTATTTTGTTCCTCTTGATTTTCATTCCACTTCAAGTTGCGTATGTTATCATACACCGCAAGTGTGACGCAAGACCGCAAGTGTGACGCAAGACCGCAAGTGTGACGCAAGACAGGAAGTGTGACGCAAGACCGCAAGTGTAACGCAAGACAGGAAGTGTCAACCTGGGAACCTGTGCACGACCTCACCCACCGACCTCCTGCATAATTAAAACAAATATATGTGGTAGCATCATGGCCGTTGTAATTTATGTACTAACAAAATTAATCTATTAAAGCACTCAATTATATATCTTAACACTCTTTATAATGTAATTTTGTAGAGAGTGTGTAGTAATGTAAATGTTAGATGTTCCAGGTAAATGTTTGTGTGAGCGACCTTGTCCAGCCGCCTTATTCTTGGATAGTAATAGTCAGGTATACAAGGATTCGATTTTTTTTCTTAGTAGCCAGTAGACAATTTATTTACCAGGAATTTCGCATATATAAAACATTCTCTATATGTGAACATGCGTCTGCACCATTAAATTGACTTCTGATCAATTTTCATGAAGGAATTTGGTGCCATAATACAAGTGAGGTGCTTCCGTGAAGCAACCTCCACACACACACACACACACACACACACACACACACACACACACACACACACACACACACACACACAAGGTTAAGTGTCAATTGACAAGTGCCTTTAACAACTAGTAACTCCATCAGCTGTGAGGAGGAATTCCTGGAGACCAGCTGTATAAACATAGAAACATCATGTACACATGTTACATGTTGCAGGGAATCCATGCAAGGTACTCACAATTTTGAGTGCGTGCAGTGTCATGTTAGCTATGTATAGCACACAGTAGAAGACTGAGACTCTTGTGCAACATTTGGCAATCAGTCTTCTTCGGTCGATTAAACACGAAAATAAAACTAGAGAGAGTACTCGACTAAAACAACAACTGTTGTATAAGGTAAACGTTTCAGTAATAAATACACCCAAGTGTTGCACCTGTGTCTTACGCGTAAACTTGTCCGTATTTCATGCCATCAATAATGATACAGTGGCATGTCTCTCCGTCGACTTTTATGGAGTGTGACCAAGTGTAGGTGTAGAGAACACTGCAGGTTACACTGACCAATACTGATTCCAGCAAAAACGCTTCGTTTGAACCTGTTTGCTTGGACTTCATCCTCTTTTCTGCAACAATCAAGCTCCTGATGATGTGTTAATTACAACACGAAAGGCCTAGAGCTATCATTCAAGTCCCCCCCCACATGGTTGTTTTGCATCTTGTATCGCTTGTTCGCAATTTTTGCTTATGTACACTAAACTTACACAAAACTTACTCTGCTTACTTTCTTAAAAGTTCGTCAGTGTTCCATAGAGAAATGTTTAAATATATTTTGGTTTGCGCAGCTTCAAGTTTTATATTTTGTTAGAAATTGGAAAAAGTGAGATAATCTTTTTTTTTTTTTTTTTTTGAGCGCGACAATTTCCGAGTGTCACGCGTGATTAGCTTCAACACATTTATGCTCATCAATTGATAATGCAACTTCTGACCAGCTTCAAGCTTGTGGATTTTAGGATATTGCTCTCCGAAAGCTCTGAATTATATTTGATCTGTATATCCTCATTTATTTTTTTTTATTTAAGAAATTTGGACATTAGTTTCTATATGATAACTTGTGAATGCCTTTTCTGATGTCCTTCAAATCTTCAACACTGATATTTAACTGCATTAACAACTTACGCCGCACTCTGCACTATTCCAATCACGTGTACTGACGTACAGGGGACTGGGGATACGTAATACGGCGATACCTACCTGGGATCACTGAGCCACATGCGACTGGGATTCCGTAATACGGGGATACCTACCTGGGATCACTGAGGCACAGGCTACTGGGATTCCGTAATACGGGGATACCTACCTGGGATCTCTGAGGCACAGGCGACTGGGATTCCGTTATACGGGGATACCTACCTGGGATCACCCAACGACTATCACACAACTAATCATTGGATAAGTCAGTATCCATATCTCAGCAACACATTACCAGGTCTCGGAGTTTTTTATGTTGCATTTTGTGTGGCAGCAGGAGCAGCAGGAACAGCAGCAGCAGCAGCAGCAGGAGGAGGGCAACTGTAGTAGGAGGGCCAGCAGTAGCAATAGAAGGGCCAGCAGCAACAGCAGGAGGAGGAGGGCAACTGTAGTAGGAGGGCCAGCAGTAGCAACAGAAGGGCTAGCAGCAACAGCAGGAGCAGGAGGGTAACTGTAGTAGGAGGGCCAGCAGTAGCAACAGAAGGGCCAGCAGCAACAGCAGGAGGAGGAGGAGGGCAACTGTAGTAGGAGGGCCAGCAGTAGCAACAGGAGGGCCAGCAGTAGCAACAGAAGGGCCAGCAGCAACAGCAGCAGCAGGAGGGCAACTGTAATAGGATTGCCAACAGTAGCAGCAACAGAAGGGCCAGCAGCAGCAGGAAAGCAAGCAACTGTAGTAGGAGGGCCAGCAGCAGCAGGGCAAGTAACTAGTAGGAGGGCCAGCAGCAGCAGCAACAACAACAGAAAGGCCAACAGCAACAGAAAGGCCAGCAGCAACAGCAGCAGCAACAGGACGGCAAGCAACTGCAGTAGGAGGGCCAGCAGCAACAGCAATTGAAGGGCCAGCAGCAACAGCAGCAGCAGGAGTACCAGCAACTACAGTAGAAGGGCCAGCAGAGCAGGAGGGCCAGCAACAGCAGAAGGGTCAGCAGTAGCAACAGGAGGGCCAGTAACAATAGCAGAAGGGTCAGAAGCAGCAGCAGGAGGGCCAGCAGTAGTAGCAACAGAGCAGGGCCAGCAACGACAGTAGGAGGGGCAGCAACAACAGCAGGAGGGCAAGCAGTAGCAGCAGGAGGGCCAGCAACAACAGCAGGATGGCCAGCAGTAGCAGCAGGAGGGACAGCAGTAGCAGCAGGAGGGCCAGCAGTAGCAGCAGGAGGGCCAGCAGTAGCAGCAGGAGGGCCAGCAACAACAGCAGGAGGGCCAGCAGTAGCAGCAGGAGGGCCAGCAGTAGCAGCAGGAGGGCCAGCAGTAGCAGCAGGAGGGCCAGCAACAACAGCAGGAGGGCCAGCAGTAGCAGCAGGAGGGCCAGCAGTACAGCAGAGGCAGCAGTAGCGCAGGAGGGCCAGCAACAACAGCAGGAGGGCCAGCAACAACAGCAGGAGGGCCAGCAACAACAGCAGGAGGGCCAGCAGTCAGCAGAGGCCAGCAGAGAGGAGGCCAGCAACAACAGCAGGAGGGCCAGCAGTAGCAGCAGGAGGGCCAGCAGCAGCAGCAGGAGGGCCAGCAGTAGCAGCAGGAGGGCCAGCAGTAGCAGCAGGAGGGCCAGCAACAACAGCAGGAGGGCCAGCAGTAGCAGCAGGAGGGCCAGCAGTAGCAGCAGGAGGGCCAGCAGCTGCGGGCACTTCACACACTTCATGGCAAGCAATCCGTAACAATATATCTTCAGAGAGCGAGTCATCGATCCGCATTATCATACTCAAAGGTGAATAGAGGGACAGGAATGTGTGTGTATGTGTGTGTGTGTGTGTGTGTGTGTGTGTGTGTACTCACCTATTTGTACTCACTTATTTGTGGTTGCAGGGGTCGATTCATAGTTCCTGGCCCCGCCTCTTCACTGATTGCTACTAGGTCCTCTCTCTCCCTGCTCCATGAGCTTTATCAAACCTCGTCTTAAAACTATGTATGGTTCCTGCCTCCACTACGTCACTTTCTAGGCTATTCCACTTCCTGACAACTCTATGACTAAAGAAATACTTCCTAACATCCCTTTGACTCATAGGAGTCTTCAACTTCCAATTGTGACCCCTTGTTTCTGTGTCCCCTCTCTGGAACATCTTGTCTCTGTCCACCTTATCTATTCCTCGCAGTATTTTATATGTCGTTATCATGTCTCCCCTAACCTTCCTGTCCTCTAGTGTCGTCAGGCCGATTTCCCTTAACCTTTCTTCGTAGGACAATCCCCTTAGCTCTGGGACTAGTCTTGTTGCCAACCTCTGCACTTTCTCTAATTTCCTGACGTGCTTGACCAGGTGTGGGTTCCAAACTGGTGCTGCATACTCCGGTATGGGCCTGACGTATATGGTGTACAGAGTCTTGAACGATTCTTTAGTGAGGTATTGGAACGCTATTCTTAGGTTTGCCAGCCGCCCGTATGCTGCAGCAGTTATCTGATTGATGTGTGCCTCAGGAGATGTGCTCGGTATTATACTCACCCCAAGATCTTTTTCCTTGAGTGAGGTTTGCAGTCTTTGGCCACCTAGACTATACTCTGTCTGCGGTTTTCTTTGCCATTCCCCGATCTTTATGACTTTACATTTGGCAGGGTTAAATTCAAGGAGCCATTTACTGGACCAGGCTTGTAGCCTGTCTAGGTCTCTTTGTAGTCCTACCTGATCCTCAACTGATTTAATTCTTCTCATTAACTTCACATCATCTGCAAACAGGGACACTTCTGAGTCTATCCCTTCCGTTATGTCATTCACATATACCAAAAACAGTACAGGTCCTAGGACTGACCCTTGTGGAACCCCTCGTCACAGGTGCCCACTCTGACACCTCGTCACGTACTATGACTCGTTGTTGCCTCCCTGTCAGATATTCTTTGATCCATTGCAGTGCCTTTCCTGTTACGTGTGCCTGATCCTCTAGCTTCTACATTAACCTCTTGTGAGGAACTGTGTCGAACGCCTTCTTGCAGTCCAAGAAAATGCAGTCTATCCACCCCTCTCTCTCGTGTGTGTGTGTGCGTGTGTTAGTTACCATTCTGTTCTAGGCACATGTCGATTAGACACAAGGCCTGTTGTATGTGTGTGTGTGTGTGTGTGTGTGTGTGTGTGTATGTGTATGTAAGGAAACACTTCGAAATGTTTCTGCCCCGCCGGGAATTGAACCCGGGCCCTCCGTGCGTGAAGCAAGAGCGCTAGCCACCATGCCATCGGGGCGTGTATGTGTGTGTGTGCGTGTGTGTGTGTGTGTGTGTGTGTGTATGTGTGTGTGTGGTGTGTGTGTGTGTGTGTGTGTGTGTGTGTGTGTGTGTGTGTGTTTGCACCTGTGTAATTACCTCTTAGCAAGAACGGTACTTATATTTGTATGAACACTAAGTTAGCAATGCTCTGTTCGTGTTATATGCTTTTCTCTAATAAATATTAAACGTTAGTCGTAGTTGCAGTGTCATGTTAACTAGTCAACCACTGATAGTCGTAGTTATAGTGTCAAGTTAACTAGTCAACCACTGGTAGTTACAAATAGGCGGTTAGGGGAAGGAAAATCAAGTTTGATCCATGAGAGAAGGAGGTTAACTCTGATTCTTTGGCTCAAGACAACCCCCCTCCCTCCCCTATCAAGTGCTTTGAGTATTTTTAACGTCGTGATTCTGTCTCCCCTGGTTCTCCTCTCTCCCACTGCTGTAAAGTTCAGTTTAATTTTTAGGTCAGCCTTCTTGAGGTCCGCATCTTGAGCTTTTGGTCATCTGACCGAGGCCTTCCGCTGGCTTACCCCTCCACCCCTTTAAAAATTATGGTTATAAGTACTGTGACTGTAGTGTTGGCACGGGTGGTTGTGGTGGTGTCAGTTATGATCACCCAGGTGTAAAATACTGCTAATTAACAACACACAAGTGCAGTGCCAGCAGCAGCAGCAGCAGCAGCAGCAGCACACTAAGCAGCTTACCCATCATTAGTAACCAATACGTAGTTAAGCAGCTTAAACTGCATCTCTTTGCTATTGCATAGTTGGGTAATTATCAGAGAGCAGACAAGGCTTTTCAACTCCCCGCGACATCTTTGCTAAATTACTTCTTCCCCTGTAATATAGATTAGGATTCTAGGTTTTCATTAAATTATTATAAAGAACAACTTGCTGAAATGGCAATAAATATGAATGAGAGAATTTGCGTAAAATAAGCATATCAGAACATGGGACAAAAAAAGAGAGATGACTACTGTTCAAAACTGGTTGGTAGCGCACTCAGCTCACACATTGAAGTCCGTGGTTCGATCCCCGGTACGGGTGGAAACATTAGAGCGTGTTTCCTTAAGACACCTGCTGCCCCTGTTCACCTAGCAGTAAACAGGTACCTGGGTGTTAGCCGACTGGTGTCGGTCGCATCCTGGGGACAAAATTAACCTAATTTGCCCGAAATGTTCTGTATAAACAGGGGCTTTCTATATAGTATGTCACTGATGTCAGCTATGGTCTGTATAAGTTGCATCATATACTTGTAGAAATAACGATTATAATTATTATTATTATTATTATTAAGATAATCATAGTTTTGTCCAAGGAGATGTAGCTGCTTGTTGAAGAATAGGAATTTTATGGTAACATCTTAGCTTGTGGGATAAGTTAACGTTATGAAATGTTTATTGGTCTCTGAAGAACATGTTAAAATGAAAGTTAATTTACTTTAAAAGTAATGTTAATATACAGATGTTTACATATCTTTAGGTAATCAAGTTAACTTGTTACTAAGTACCAATACTGGAATGATATGCATTTTATGTAAACAAAATAATGTTGATACTGATGACTTAGTTAGAATCTCGTATATTTAAGTTTTACATGGACATTCTTGAAGATTTGTTGAGTCCTAGCTCTTGGACGTCATTTTAAGATAAGTTTATTTGAAAATATATGAGACAAAGATATGTGATGCCATTTAGTGGAAATGATGGGTAACCACTAAAGTAATGGGGTAACCACTACAGCAAAGGGGTAATACTGCAGGGATTGTGACCGGATATTTAGCGGACTTTCTTGAAGGTGGACACTGGTTAAACATTTCTGATGGGGGATACAGCTGGCAAGGCACACGCGAGGCCTGTATCTCTAGCTTGTGATACATAAAACAGTTGACGAGAGTGTATTCTGTAATAATAATAATAATAATAATAATAATAATAATAATAATAATATATTTTCTACTAATACATATTTGTTATAACAATTTCTTAGGTTAAAAAGAGTGTTCAAGTAGCCAAGACATTTCAAGCAGACTTACCTTACGAATAATACCAACAGAACCAAACATTATAAAACAAAACAATGTGAAACATTATAACATAAAACTTTATGAAACAAAACATAACATTAAACATTATAAAACAAAACATAATTGTTTTAATTTGTCAAGGGTGTTAGGCAACACAGTCAAGTAGATACAATAAACCAACAACATTTCTGTAGCATTAATTTTGTATGTGGATGTTCTCAGCTGTGTACTTTGTGTTGATTATTGTGTTGTTTGTCTCTCATTGTTTTATTGTGTTCTGTGTCTGGCTTTTATTATTTTATAGTGTTCTGTGTCTGGCTATCATTCATTTATTGTGTTGTGTGTCTGTCTATAATTGTTTTATTGTGTTGTGTGTCAGTCTATCATTGTTTCATTGTGGCTTTCATTGTTTTATTGTGTTCTGTGTCTGTCTGTCATTGTTTTATTGTGTTCTGTGTCTGTCTGTCATTGTTTTATTGTGTTCTATGTTATCATAGTTTTATTGTGTTCTGTGTCTGTCACTGTTTTATTCTCTACAAATGACGATATATTTTGGTTTATTACTATAAATATAATAATAATAATAATAGTAAAAATAATAATAATAATAATAATTTTGACTTGTGTAAATTTAATTATTTCAATTGTTTTTTCTAATTATTATTATGTATTAGTGTAAAATTATTATATTATGTGTAATAGATAAACCTGTACAGGTTATAAAGAGCCTGGGCAATGGGAAGTAATCAGGTCTGATCCAAGGAAGATTATAACCTCTAATTCTTTGACTCAAGAGTTCTTTATCTTGAAGGCACCGGTAGTGCAACCAGGTGGGTACGTACATACACACGTACGTATATATATATATATATATACACACACACGCACACGTACACACACACATACGTACACACACACACACACATCCACACACACACACGCACACGTACACACACACGTACACACACACATACGTACACACACCACAAACACACATACGTACACACACACACACTCACACGTACACACACACACCACAAACACACATACGTACACACACACCACAAACACATACGTACACACATCCACACACACAAACGCACACACACACGTACACACACACACGTACACACACACACATACGTACACACAAACGCACACACACACACGTACACACACACACACGTACACACACACATACGTACACACACAACTGGAAGCTGAAGACTCAGATGAGTCAAAGGGATGTTAGGAAGCATTTCTTCAGCCATAGAGTAGTCAGGAAGTGGAATAGTCTAGAGAAAGATATAGTGGAGGCAGGAACCATACATAGTTTTAAGACAAGGTATGATAAAGCTCATGGAGCAGGGAGAGCAGAGACCCAGTAGCGGACAGCGAAGAGGCGGGGCCAGGAGCTGAGTCTCGACCCCTGCAACCACAATTAGGTGAGTACACACCACAAACACACATACGTACACACATACGTACACACACACACGTACACACACACACGTACACACACACACACGTACACACACAGGTACACACACTCACACTCCTAGTACTGATGACACAACTAGTGGAATTAAACACTGCGGCAATTTCGTTTTCAGAATATTTACAGGTGGGACTCAGGCCGAGGGACACAATGGCCCGGGTTCAAATTAAAGACAAATAAAGCGAGCGTCCTGCGCCCTTCAGAGTGAAACAAAAATTGCGCTGGAAAACTATAATAACTGGAGAATTATATGATTTTTTATACAGGGAAGCAAAAAAAAACATATATGAAGTCAATTAGGTGAAATGTCACTAAATGCGTCTCATGAATACTGAGTAATTGATATTCAAGGTGAATCATGTTCCTCCCTGTGTGTGTGTGTGTGTGTGTGTGTGTGTGTGTGTGTGTGTGTGTGTACACAAAATAGATCTAGTGTTTATAGACAATTGCATTTGGTAACTGGTAACTAACTCATGTACACACACACACACACACACACAGAAGGGTTAGAGGAGACATGAAAACGACATACAAAATACTGCAGGGAATCGACAAGGTAGATAGTGACAGGATGTTCCAGAGAGGGAACACAGAAACAAGGGGACAAAACTGGAAGCTGAAGACTCAGATGAGTCAAAGGGATGTTAGGAAGCACTTCTTTAGCCATAGAGTAGTTAGGAAGTGGAATAGACTAGCGAACGATATAGTGGAGGCGGGAACCATACATAGTTTTAAGACAAGGTATGATAAAGCTCATGGAGCAGGGAGAGCAGAGACCCAGTAGCGGACAGCGAAGAGGCGGGGCCAGGAGCTGAGTATCGACCCCTGCAACCACAATTAGGTGAGTACACACACACATATATATATATACACACACACACATACAACAGGCCTAGTGTCTAATCGACATGTGCCTAGGACAAAATGGTAACTAACGAACACACACACAAAAGTGACTATGTATATACCTATAAATGTATCAGTGTACATACACTGAGTTTAATTTAATCAATAATCTAAGGATTAGAGTATTGTGATAAAAGGATTAAAAAAACAAGTTGAAGATTGAGACACTTGTGCAACATATGCGAAACTTAACTGAAGAAACGTTTCCCACACAGTGGCTTCAGCAGTCCAATACTGGTGGTGTACAGGTGACATGCAGTGTTAATGACCCTCGTGTAGTGACTGGTGGTGTACAGGTGACATGCAGTGTTAATGACCCTCGTGTAGTGACTGGTGGTGTACAGGTAACATGCAGTGTTAATGACCCTCGTGTAGTGACTGGTGGTGTACAGGTAACATGCAGTGTTAATGACCCTCGTGTAGTGACTGGTGGTGTACAGGTGACATGCAGTGTTAATGACCCTCGTGTAGTGACTGGTGGTGTACAGGTGACATGCAGTGTTAATGACCCTCGTGTAGTGACTGGTGGTGTACAGGTAACATGCAGTGTTAATGACCCTCGTGTAGTGACTGGTGGTGTACAGGTGACATGCAGTGTTAATGACCCTCGTGTAGTGACTGGTGGTGTACAGGTAACATGCAGTGTTAATGACCCTCGTGTAGTGACTGGTGGTGTACAGGTAACTGGCAGTGTTAATGACCCTCGTGTAGTGACTGGTGGTGTACAGGTAACATGCAGTGTTAATGACGCTCGTGTAGTGACTGGTGGTGTACAGGTAACATGCAGTGTTAATGACCCTCGTGTAGTGACTGGTAGTGTACAGGTAACATGCAGTGTTAATGACCCTCGTGTAGTGACTGGTGGTGTACAGGTAACATGCAGTGTTAATGACCCTCGTGTAGTGACTGGTGGTGTACAGGTAACATGCAGTGTTAATGACCCTCGTGTAGTGACTGGTGGTGTACAGGTGACATGCAGTGTTAATGACGCTCGTGTAGTGACTGGTACTGTACAGGTAACATGCAGTGTTAATGACCCTCGTGTAGTGACTGGTGGTGTACAGGTAACATGCAGTGTTAATGACGCTCATGTAGTGACTGGTGGTGTACAGGTAACATGCAGTGTTGATGACCCTCGTGTTGTGACTGGTAGTGAACAGGTAACATGCAGTGTTAATGACCCTCGTGTAGTGACTGGTAGTGTACAGGTAACATGTAGTGTTAATGACCCTCGTGTAGTGACTTGTGGTGTACAGGTGACATGCAGTGTTAATGATCCTCGTGTAGTGACTGGTGGTGTACAGGTAACATGCAGTGTTAATGACCCTCGTGTAGTGACTGGTGGTGTACAGGTAACATGCTGTGTTAATGACCCTCGTGTAGTGACTGGTAGTGTACAGGTAACATGCAGTGTTAATGGCCCTCGTTAGTGGGACTGTGGGAGTACAAGAATCATGCAGTGTTAAGACCCTCGTGTAGTGACTGGTAGGTGTACAGGTAAATGTAGTGTTTAATGACCCTCGTGTAGTGACTGGTGGTGTACAGGTAACATGCAGTGTTAATGACCTCGTGTAGTGACTGGTGGTGTACAGGTAACATGCAGTGTTAATGACCCTCGTGTAGTTACTGTTAGTGTACAGGTAACATGCAGTGTTAATGACCCTCGTGTAGTGACTGGTGGTGTACAGGTAACATGCAGTGTTAATGACCCTCGTGTAGTAACTGGTGGTGTACAGGTAACATGCAGTGTTAATGACGCTCGTGTAGTGACTGGTAGTGTACAGGTAACATGCAGTGTTAATGACCCTCGTGTAGTGACTGGTGGTGTACAGGTAACATGCAGTGTTAATGACCCTTGTGTAGTGTCTGGTAGTGTACAGGTAACATGCAGTGTTAATGACCCTCGTGTAGTGACTGGTGGTGTACAGGTAACATGCAGGAGGAGGAGGAGGTGGTGATTCGCCGGGAATTCTCCCGGCCCGGGTCTATTCCAGATGGCGACCCGACACCGGCTCCCTGTCGGGGAAGTATCAGAGACCAATGTCTCCCATGGGAGGAGGTACAAGTACCCCCTCATCGGCGGGACCAACCGTCCCCAGGCCTAGCCACATTCCCCACCCAGGAAGAAGCTAGGCCTCTTTGGTCTGCCATCTTCTCTGACGGGAAGGGCAGGCTTTTGAGCTGCAGATGGTAGCAATCTCCAGCCTTGGCACCTACCCTGCCCTAGAAGGGCTGGGCATGGTGATCGACCAACATGCAGTCTTAATGACCCTCGTGTAGTCGAGTTTTTAGATCCATAAACCAAAGTTTTACTGAGTGTATATAAGGTTCACTTTCTGTATACAAAGAGACATGTGTATACTGAGTTTAAATATTTTTTTAATAATTAAGGTAATCTTAAGGTTAGCACTCAGGTGAGACACGGTCTTAAAGACTCTCATACATTCAGCTCTTAAACACGGTCTTAAAGACTCTCAAACATTCAGCTCTTAAACACGGTCTTAAAGACTCTCAAACATTCAGCTCTTAAACACGGTCTTAAAGACTCTCAACATTCAGCTCTTAAACACGGTCTTAAAGACTCTCAAACATTCAGCTCTTAAACACGGTCTTAAAGACTCGTATACATTCAGCTCTTCAACACGGTCTTAAAGACTCTCAAACATTCAGCTCTTAAACACGGTCTTAAAAACTCTCAAACATTCAGCTCTTAAACATGGTCTTAAAGACTCTCAAACATTCAGATCTTAAACACGGTCTTAAAGACTCTCGTACATTCAGCTCTTAAACACGGTCTTAAAGACTCTCAAACATTCAGCTCTTAAACACGGTCTTAAAGACTCTTGTACATTCAGCTCTTAAAAGTAAATTAACACTGTACAAAACCTTTTCTCTGTCGTCCTCAATTCTGCTGTTCAGAATTTCTCCTTTTTGATTACATGATTTATGTCAAACATGATTTATCTCAAACATGAATAATGTCAAACATGATTTATCTCAAACATGATTTATGTCAAACATGATTTATCTCAAACATGATTTATCTCAAACATGAATAATGTCAAACATGATTTATCTCAAACATGATTTATCTCAAACATGAATAATGTCAAACATGATTTATCTCAAACATGATTTATGTCAAACATGATTTATGTCAAACATGATTTATGTCAAATATGATTTATGTCAATCATGATTTATGTCAAATATGATTAATGTTAAACATGATTTATGTCAAACATGATTTATGTCAAACATGATTTATGTCAAACATGTTTTATGTCAAATATGATTTATGTCAAACATGATTTATGTCAAATATGATTTATGTTAAACATGATTTATGTCAAACATGATTTATGTCAAACATAATTTATGTCAAACATGATTTATCTCAAACATGATTTATGTCAAACATGATTTATGTCAAACATGATTTATGTCAAACATGATTTATGTCAAACATGATTTATGTCAAACATGATTTGTAGTAATTATTTTTTCCAGAGCCATGAAGTGAATTGTACTCAATACTGAAGCATCAGTTGGACACAACCAAGTACGAAAACAAGGACACAAACAAGTATGAGAACAAGGACACAAACAAGCATGAGAACAAGGACACAAACAAGTATGAGAACAAGAACACAAACAAGTATGAGAACAAGGACACAAGCAAGTATGAGAACAAGGACACAAACAAGTATGAGAACAAGGACACAAGCAAGTATGAGAACAAGGACACAAACAAGTATGAGAACAAGGACACAAGCAAGTATGAGAACAAGGACACAAACAAGTATGAGAACAAGAACACAAACAAGCATGAGAACAAGGACACAAACAAGCATGAGAACAAGGACACAAACAAGTATGAGAACAAGGACACAAGCAAGTATGAGAACAAGGACACAAACAAGTATGAGAACAAGGACACAAACAAGCATGAGAACAAGGACACAAACAAGTATGAGAACAAGGACACAAACAAGATGAGAACAAGGACACAAACAAGTATGAGAACAAGGACACAAACAAAAGTATGAGAACAAGGACACAAACAAGCATGAGAACAAGGACACAAACAAGTATGAGAACAAGGACACAAACAAGTATGAGAACAAGGACACAAACAAGCATGAGAACAAGGACACAAACAAGTATGAGAACAAGGACACAAACAAGTATGAGAACAAGGACACAAACAAGTATGAGAACAAGGACACAAACAAGTATGAGAACAAGGACACAAACAAGTATGAGAACAAGGACACAAACAAGTATGAGAACAAGGACACAAACAAGTATGAGAACAAGGACACAAACAAGTATGAGAACAAGGACACAAACAAGTATGAGAACAAGGACACAAACAAGTATGAGAACAAGGACACAAACAAGCATGAGAACAAGGACACAAACAAGTATGAGAACAAGGACACAAACAAGTATGAGAACAAGGACACAAACAAGCATGAGAACAAGGACACAAACAAGTATGAGAACAAGGACACAAACAAGTATGAGAACAAGGACACAAACAAGTATGAGAACAAGGACACAAGCAAGTATAAGAACAAGGACACAAACAAGTATGAGAACAAGGACACAAACAAGCATGAGAACAAGGACACAAGCAAGTATATGAACAAGGACACAAACAAGTATGAGAACAAGGACACAAACAAGTATGAGAACAAGGACACAAACAAGTATGAGAACAAGGACACAAACAAGTATGAGAACAAGGACACAAACTGAGGAACAAGTTTTATTGTGACAACATTTAGCTCTGTGTAGGACTTTATCAAGTAATAATAAAGCTCTACACTGTGTAGAGCTTTATCAAGTTATAATAAAGCTCTACACTGTGTAGGACTTTATCAAGTTATAATAAAGCTCTACACTGTGTAGGACTTTATCAAGTTACAATAAAGCTCTACACTGTGTAGAACTTTATCAAGTTACAATAAAGATCTACACTGTGTAGAGCTTTATCAAGTTATAATAAAGCTCTACACTGTGTAGGACTTTATGAAGTTATAATAAAGCTCTACACTGTGTAGAGCTTTATCAAGTTAAATAAAGCTCTACACTGTGTAGAGCTTTATCAAGTTATAATAAAGCTCTACACTGTGTAGGACTTTATCAAGTTATAATAAAGCTCTACACTGTGTAGGACTTTATCAAGTTACAATAAAGCTCTACACTGTGTAGAGCTTTATCAAGTTATAATAAAGCTCTACACTGTGTAGAGCTTTATCAAGTTATAATAAAGCTCTACACTGTGTAGGACTTTATCAAGTTATAATAAAGCTCTACACTGTGTAGAGCTTTATCAAGTTATAATAAAGCTCTACACTGTGTAGAGCTTTATCAAGTTATAATAAAGCTCTACACTGTGTAGGACTTTATCAAGTTATAATAAAGCTCTACACTGTGTAGAGCTTTATCAAGTTATAATAAAGCTCTACACTGTGTAGAGCTATATCAAGTTATAATAAAGCTCTACACTGTGTAGGACTTTATCAAGTTATAATAAAGCTCTACACTGTGTAGGACTTTATCAAGTTACAATAAAGCTCTACACTGTGTAGAGCTTTATCAAGTTATAATAAAGCTCTACACTGTGTATAACATCAAGTTATAATAAAGCTCTACACTGTGTAGGACTTTATCAAGTTTTAATAAAGCTCTACACTGTGTAGGACATTATCAAGTTTTAATAAAGCTCTACACTGTGTAGGGTAATACTGGTGGGTAATACCTCATCTAACCCAGATATTCTAATGAAGATCACCACACTAATACAACAATAATGTCACTAATACAGCATTAATGATACTAATACAATATTAGTGACACTAATACACTAATATATATATATATATATATATATATATATATATATATATATATATATATATATATATATATATATATATATAATGCAAAAAGATCACAGTAAACAGGTGATATCAAAATATGCAAGACAACCACTATGAAAATAGAGGAATTCAGGTTCGTGACTACTCACATTATCAAGGAACTATGATAATGTGAGTAGTCACGAAAGCGCTTGGAATTCCTCTATTTTTCATAGAGGTTGTCTTGCATATTATATATATATATATATATATATATATATATATATATATATGTTTTAGACAAAAGACTGATAAACATGTCTACTTACGGGGTTAACGCCCCCGCGGCCCGGTCCTGGGCCAGACCTCCAGGTGGATCAGGACCCGATCAACCAGTTTACAAGCAGATGTATAAAAGGTCACCGGAGTGTTTACAGGTGTGTAAAATAGGTGACATGGGTGTTTTTTTGTTGCCAAGCAGGTGTTTAAGGTCGCACGGGCACGGGTGTTTACAGGTGTGTAAAGTAAGTCTCCCAGATGAGCTACAAAAAATGTCAAGGTTTTTCCCTGGAAACAAGAAGACCGGAAATTAAGTGTCTCCTTCACCCCCTGACAACACTCACACTCTCTCTCTAACACCCACACACACACATACACACACACACACACACACACAAAACACACACACACACACAACACACACACTCAACACACGCATAGAAACACACAAACGTGGATGAGCGCGCGCATATACAACAGGCCTAGTGTCTAATCGACATGTGCCTAGGACAAAATGGTAACTAACACATAACCACACACATACACACACACACACACCCACACACACAACACACAACGCACACACACACCCACACACAAACACACACACACACCCACAACACAAACACACACCCACACACAACGCACACACACACCCACACACAAACACACACACCCACAACACAAACACACACACATAGCGTGATTGATTTCCAATAACGAGTTACAGGATGATAGTTCAGTGACAAGCACTGGAAGACCAAGAAACTACAGGATGATAGTTCAGTGACAAGCACTGGAAGACCAAGACACTACAGGATGATAGTTCAGACAAGCCTGGAAGACCAAGAAACTACAGGATGATAGTTCAGTGACAAGCACTGGAAGACCAAGAAACTACAGGATGATAGTTCAGTGACAAGCACTGGAAGACCAAGAAACTACAAGATGATAGTTCAGTGACAAGCGCTGGAAGACCAAGAAACTACAAGATGATAGTTCAGTGACAAGCACTGGAAGACCAAGAAACTACAAGATGATAGTTGTGACAAGCACTGGAAGACCAAGAAACTACAGGATGATAGTTCAGTGACAAGCGCTGGAAGACCAAGAAACTACAGGATGATAGTTCAGTGACAAGCACTGGAAGACCAAGAAACTACAAGATGATAGTTCAGTGACAAGCACTGGAAGACCAAGAAACTACAAGATGATAGTTCAGTGACAAGGGCTGGAAGACCAAGAAACTACAAGATGATAGTTCAGTGACAAGCGCTGGAAGACCAAGAAACTACAGGATGATAGTTCAGTGACAAGCGCTGGAAGACCAAGAAACTACAAGATGATAGTTCAGTGACAAGCACTGGAAGACCAAGAAACTACAAGATGATAGTTCAGTGACAAGCGCTGGAAGACCAAGAAACTACAGGATGATAGTTCAGTGACAAGCGCTGGAAGACCAAGAAACTACAAGATGATAGTTCAGTGACAAGCACTGGAAGACCAAGAAACTACAGGGATGATAGTTCAGTGACAAGCGCTGGAAGACCAAGAAACTACAGGATGATAGTTCAGTGACGCACTGAAGCCCAAACTACAGATGATAGTTAGTGACAAGCCAAGACCAAGAAACTACAAGATGATAGTTCAGTGACAAGCGCTGGAAGACCAAGAAACTACAGGATGATAGTTCAGTGACAAGCACTGGAAGACCAAGAAACTACAGGATGATAGTTCAGTGACAAGCACTGGAAGACCAAGAAACTACAGGATGATAGTTCAGTGACAAGCACTGGAAGACCAAGAAACTACAGGATGATAGTTCAGTGACAAGCTCTGGAAGACCAAGAAACTACAGGATGATAGTTCAGTGACAAGCGCTGGAAGACCAAGAAACTACAAGTAGTGTAAATTACACAGAGCTTTATAACAAAGCGTACATTAAACAACGTTTCGCTCAAAGTTGAGCAAAACTAAATGCAGAAAAGAGAGACACGGACTCGGTACATACCCTGAGATACGCAGATCCATCTATACTAAGCAGGCACGCGTAAGTAATTGCGTTATTGACGGCACGCCAGCCTTACTCGCGTTAATTAAGAATTTAGGATAAGGTAAATCCTCTGGGGATTTTATGTTTAAAAGAAATTGGGACCAAAAAAACGTCTTGGGAGGAGAAGGTTCCTTAGGTGGAAAGACTTGTGTTTACAGCCATCTCATTTGCATAACAAGGACGGCAAGAAAGATCTTTGCTTGTTGTTGCTGTTTTTGTTGCGATTATTGGGCGCTGTGGCGCTGGGTTTTTTGTATTTTTATTTTTATTTTATTTTAGTTCTCGAAGCTTTGTCTGACGTTCAACTTTAAACTGTTAGCTTTAACTGGCTTTTTTCTTCTTGTTATTTTTAACTGTTCTTGTTCTTTCTGGTTTCAACTGCTGTTTTTCTTCTTGACAGCTTTAACTGCTGTTCTTGTTAGCTTTGTTGTTCTTGTTAGCTTTAAGTTCTGCTCTTGTTAACTTTAACTGTTGTTCTTGTTTTTTTATTTCAATTGCTGTTCTTGTTCTTAGCTTTAATTGCTGTTATTGTTAGCTTTAACTGTTATTTTTTCTCTTGTTAGCTATAATTCTGTTATTGTTGGCTTTAACTGCTGTTATTGCTCTTGTCAGTTAACTGTTCTTCTTGTCGTTAACTGTTCTTCTTGTTAGCTTTAACTCCTGTTCTTGTTAGCTTTAATTCCTGTTCTTGCCCTTGTTAGCTTTAACTGCTATTCTTGTTAGCTTTAACTACTGTTCTTGTCTTCATTAAGCCTGCGCTCCTGTCTACCTGACAGCAAATCAGGTAGCTGATAGTTTGTCAGCATTAATCTCAGTCTTTCTGTCACTCTACTTTTCAGTCTACCTGCCAGAGTACCTGTCAATCTACCTGCAGTTTGTCATTCTACTTGTCTTATCTATCTGTCATTTCTACCAGCCAACGTGCTTGTCAGTCTACCCGCTATTCTACCTACCAGTCTGTTAGTCTATCATTTATTCTACCTGGCTGTGAATCTACCAATTTACTTGCCAGTCAACTTATCAGTCCGTCATTCTACCTGAAAATATGTTATTCTACTTGTCAGTCTACCTACCTATCTGTCAGTTTACCTCTTATTCTATCTGCTAAGTCTCAGTCTACCTGCCAGTGTACTTACCATTCTACCTGTCAATCTACCTACCATTCTACCTGCCAGTCTACCTACCATTCTACCTGTCAGTCTACCTGTCACCAGGTTTAACACTGGGGGAAAAAACTTCAAGAATTGCCTTCAAATTTTGCGTATTTTTTTTATACACAAAATATCGTCGCACATTTTTTTCAATTTACTTTTCCATTTCCTGGTTTCAATATATTTCACTTTGTTGCATAGCAGAATAATCCTCAACGTGCTTTTTTTATTTTCTCCTTCGAATTATTATTTATATTATTATTTGTTAAAATAATAATATAAATAATAATATAGTTTAAATAATAATAATAGTCTCTAACGTAAGGATCGAGGCCCAAGGGAGAGTGAGATTAAGCTCTAGGCTTTATCTCACCCTAAGGCCTCTAGGCTCAAGGAAGGGTGAAGTAAGGCCTCTAGGCTCAAGGAAGGGTGAAGTAAGGCCTCTAGGCTCAAGGAAGGGTGAAGTAAGGCCTCTAGGCTCAAGGAAGGGTGAAGTAAGGCCTCTAGGCTCAAGGAAGGGTGAAGTAAGGCCTCTAAGCTCAAGGGAGAGTGAGGTAAGGATCGAGGCCCAGGGGCAGGATAAAGGTAACAGTCAGAGAAAACAGACATTATACTGAGAGAGAGAAAGAACTATCAAGAGTCGAACAATGACTTTCATGTGTCGCCCTTATGGGTAGACACACTTCAAGATGTAGCGATGTTTCTTCCCCGCCACGCTGAGAGCGAAACATTGGAAGTGAGCAGCATCTTAAGCTACGCTATCACACAATCTCTTCTTCCCTCGTGTGTCTCAAGATTCTCGTGGCCTCGAAGTTCTTGAGGCCTCGAGTTCGAGTTCCTCTTGGCCTCGACGTTCTCGTGTGCCAGGGTGAATGTCACTACATTAATTGTATACAATACTGACAGATGTGCACTACAGAAATTATAAACAATACCTACACAGATGCACTATGTTAAGGGTATACAGTACTGACATGTTAATGAAAAAGACACACCTGCATAGCTTTTATTACGAAAACGTTTCGCCAACAAGTTAAAAAGCCACTAGTCAGCGAAACGTCTTTATGATAATGACAGCCAGGTGTTGCACAGGTGTGCGATTCACTGCGTCACAAGGGTACCTCCTTACGGACCTAAACACTCCCCTCTCCTCACGGATCTAAACACTCCCCTCTCCTCACGGACCTAAACACTCCCCTCTCCTCACGGACCTAAACACTCCCCTCTCCTCACGGACCTAAACACTCCCCTCTCCTCACGGACCTAAACACTCCCCTCTCCTCACGGACCTAAACACTCCCCTCTCCTCACGGACCTAAACACTCCCCTCTCCTCACGGACCTAAACACTCCCCTCTCCTCACGGACCTAAACACTCCCCTCTCCTTACGGACCTAAACACTCATCCCTCACGACTGACTGTCACTGCCAATTAATAAAACACAAGATTCAGAAATTGCGAAACAGGCTTATTTTCTTTCAAGACATTTACAGACTTGAAAAAAAAAATCTTGTTACCCTGGATAAATGTTGTCTAAATAACGTTTTGCAGTTACTTATAATTTGCGCGCCTCCACTTGCAAGTGCCAGGCACTCCCACAGCATCCCATCAGCACTCTGTGATTATCTAATCAACAGACATGGATAAGCAAAAGGAGAAGAAATTTTATCTTTAACGTCCACCAGAGTAATGGCGGTAAGAGGCTAAGAGATTAACTTAAAGTAATCTCTCTTTCATAAGTGAATATAATAAATTACCTTTGGCACGCAAAATGTAGTCGAGATAAAATGCTTTACCACTTTACTAAGACTGGTAGTAAAAAAAATTATATTACCTTCTTCACCCGATAAAATATTTGCAGAATTTAGGAGGTAGGGTCTCAGTTGTGTTTCTCAGTGAATATACACTGAACGTTGTGTGTTTCTCAGTGAATATACACTGAACGTTGTGTGTTTCTCAGTAAATATACACTGAACGTTGTGTGTTTCTCAGTGAATATACACTGAACGTTGTGTGTTTCTCAGTGAATATACACTGAACGTTGTGTGTTTCTCAGTGAATATACACTGAACGTTGTGTTTCTCAGTGAATATACACTGAACGTTGTGTGTTTCTCAGTGAATATACACTGAACGTTGTGTGTTTTTCAATGTATGTACACTGAGAGGTGTGTATCTCAATGTATGTACACTGAGAGGTGTGTATCTCAATGTATGTACACTGAGAGGTGTGTATCTCAATGTATGTACACTGAGGTGTGTATCTCAATGTATGTACACAGAGGTGTGTATCTCAATGTATGTACACTGAGAGGTGTGTATCTCAATGTATGTACACTGAGAGGTGTGTATCTCAATGTATGTACACTGAGAGGTGTGTATCTCAATGTATGTACACTGAGAGGTGTGTATCTCAATGTATGTACACTGAGAGGTGTGTATCTCAATGTATGTACACTGAGGTGTGTATATCAATGTATGTACACAGAGGTGTGTATCTCAATGTATGTACACTGAGAGGTGTGTATCTCAATGTATGTACACTGAGAGGTGTGTATCTCAATGTATGTACACTGAGAGGTGTGTATCTCAATGTATGTACACTGAGAGGTGTGTATCTCAATGTATGTACACTGAGAGGTGTGTATCTCAATGTATGTACACTGAGAGGTGTGTATCTCAAGATATGTACACTAAGAGGTGTGTATCTCAATGTTAATACTTTGAGAGAGCACTTTAATCATTAATGAAAAACAAGAACTTGATCAGAAACATAAATAAAATGTGAGACAGATTTTCCTATTCTGTTCTCCTTAGAAGCCGATGAACAGGCAAAATAACGGTAATGATGATAGTAGTAGTAGTAGAAATAGTAGTAGTAGTAGTAGTATAGTAGCAGTAGTAATAATAATAGTAGCAGCAATAGTAGTAGTAATAATAGTAGAAGTAATAGTAGTAGTAGTAATAGTAGTAGTAGCAGCAGTAGTAATAGTAGTTATAGTAATAGTAGTAGCAATAGTAATAGCAGTTGCAGTAATAGTAGTAGTAGTAATAGTAGTAGTAGCAGAAGCAGCAGCAACAGTGGGAATAACATAAAGGACAGAAGACAGCCAGGTAAGAACAAATATACATCACTATCAGCTGAGCTGTGGTTCGGCTTGTGTACACCTGGTGAGAATAACCATCCATTATACGAGTTATTTACACTACACTTACCTCCACACATATGCAGTATATAATTTTGGAATATACTGTGGTATACAATCTTCGCATACTCTGTAAAAAAGGTGGATATTGCTACTATACACTGTTACCAATTGAGGCACTGTTGGCAGTGATTAAATGAACTTTTTATATACATTGTTAGCACCTGTGGCACTGTTGACATATACCGTTGGTATGCTCTATTCGCATACACTGTCAATATATTCTGATGGCATATGCTGTTATCACCGCTGGCATACACTAATGGTATACAACTGTGGCATACACTTGGAATGCAATGCTGGCACACACTGCTGGCTTGAACTGTTGGCACGCAGGACAAGAGGTATGCAGATATATCATGTGTGTCACCCATGAATTGTGAGTGGTGGAAGCCAAATATGCCAGGCACAATATAGCGCGGTGTGCAGCGAGTAATATTACTCTTATAAGTTACACCGGACAGTATAAACGACACTACTTAAAACTAGTGCGGCGGCGGCGGCCGCAGGTAAAGAAACATAAATAAACTAGAAAAGTACGAAAACATGCAACAGAGTTAAACCTGTTATTAAGGAATGTGAAAAATGAAGTCGGAGTTTTTTTTTTTTTTTTTTTAAGACTTAAAATTTATTTTAGTAGGAACACGGAAGGAAAGGGAGATGTGATAATTTAACGAAAGATCGTGAAAAGATACGAGAGAAGAAAGTTAAAGAGTATTAGCAATTAACATAACTTCCGACCTAACTCCCTCGTGAGATGCACAGTCGGAAGTTGCGGGAGACGTACTGTTAAAGTAGGTAGGTAGGTAGGTAGGTATAAGTCATATGAGGTGTTAGTCATATGAATTACCCACAGCTGGAGCTTTTGGTCATCTGACCGAGGAGAGATATATTTTTTTCATTTATGTTAATATAAAAAATAATAATTTTGTACCAAAAGAACCTTAGAAAACTTACCTAACCTTATTATAACAAGCGCAATTTTATTTAGCCTAATCCAACTAAATATATTTTAGATACGTTTGCCGGTCCACTCATTTAAAAATTATGGTTATGAGTCTAACCATTTCATAGTAGTGAACAACAAACTTCTGCCTCGCATGGGCCAGTAGGCCTGCTGCAGTGTTCCTTCTTTCTTATGTTCTTAAAAGTCATGGGAATGTGTGTACCTGGCAAGCGATGTAACAGGAACAACTTAGCCAAGCTGTGTACCTCTGTTGAACAGCTGAATCATTCGTCATCTCTCATCTCGATACCTGCCACAGACATAACCTTAAGTAGGCAAAAGATCGACCCGGCCAGTGTGTTGCCGCGGCTGATAGCTGCTCTTATTGCCTGCGGGCGTCGTAAGAACCAGCTTCACTTTCTATGTGACTGTCTTGCTGGCTTCCACTACCAGCCTTATCACTACCAACGGTTCTTTTTCTTCCTCTCTTGGTCCGTCCCTGTCTCCTTGCCTTTATATATATATATATATATATATATATATATATATATATATATATATATATATATATATATATATATATATATATATAGTTCCTTGATAATGTGAGTAGTCACGAAAGCGCTTGGAATTCTTCTATTTTTTCATAGTGGTTGTTTTGCATATATATATATATATATATATATATATATATATATATATATATATATATATATATATATATATATATATATATTGGCTCCCTCACTCTTTTGTGTTAGTGTGACTTTATGAATGGTCTAAGTCGAACCGAAAAGTTGTGGTAAGCTTGTGTCTCCTAGGTGCGGGTTATCTGTGTATAGCACAGCTGTATGTTGAAGATGAAGCAAGCTGTAAGCAACCACTGACTACTGTACTTCCTTCTCTCTGCATTTAAATAGCGTATTAGTGCTTAGATACCTGGGAGAGTCAGTAACATTGTTCCTTCAATCTTGGACTCTAAACGTTGTTACTGTAACTCCTCCGGGTTGAGAACAATCATATTCTGTTTTCATTAAATTAACTTTATCTATATTTTTTGTTCTGTTTAACTTAGTCAAGTTAAGATGTAGAAATCTCTCCGTTAATTACTTAATAAAGATGTAAATATTTTATTTGTACAGTATTTTCAAATTAATAAAAGTCATAATACCGTGACTAGAACAATACACAAATAACCCGCACACGGGTAAACTTGTGTCGACTAAAGTTTCGTTCTCCTACGTGTGGGTTATTTGTGTATTTACAAATGTACAAGGATTTCAACACAAGCCAGATTAATGATAAACAATGAGCCCAAATATCAGAGAGAACCAGAAGTCACAATGGGATATAAGGTAACTGACGTCTTGAAAATGTCTCGCTGCCAGGAATAGTAAATGTAAGAGAGACGAGACATGACAGGAAGGAAGTCAATGATAAGGAAGAGAAAGACGTGGAGGAGGCAGAGAAGGAGAATGAAGAGCAAGAAGAATAAAATGACAAAGAGGAACAGGAAGGAGGAAGGGGAAGAAGAGAAAAAACCAGGATGAGGAGGAACAGGAGAGAGAGGAACGGGAGGAAGAGGAATTGGAGGAAAAGGAACAGGGGGAAAGAGATGCAAGAAGAATAGAAAAAGGAACAAGAAAATATGGAGGAATACGAGAAAGAGCACTAGGAAAACAAGAACGGAATGAGGAAAATGAGGGGGAGGGAGGAGGAGGGAATAAACACACAGAAGAAACAAAAAAAAGAGAGAAAAGGAGTGTAAGCCAACCAATAACCCAGCAAAAGCCACACTTTACCTCGGAAAAAATTCTCAGGCTTTTACTTGTTCAAAGCTAACACAAACAAAACATAAATACAAATAAAAATGGCACTGAAGTGAACTTCAGTGTGCCATACCACCATATATATATATATATATAATTAATAATGTTTACTGCACACTTTCAGTTGCAGTAATGTTAATCTTTAACATGAATATATCAGTTTCCAGTAAAAAATTTGCATAATACATCTGATACACATGAAACATCAATGATATCGTAATGCGATTTTCTTGCAAGCAATATTTCAACGTAACAATACTAAGTAATTAGCATCGGATATATGTTACCGTTCTAATATAATTATAATATCAAATTAATGTTTAAACATTATAAATAATGGATTGTTGGTTAATTGGGTTTAAAGCCTATCGACTACCCGAGGGTAAATGTAAATTCAACATTAAACATTATGCATCGAAACTGTTTATGTTCTATAATTCAATGATCTATAACTGAATAATCTATATTTTAGCAGCGTTTAGACTCAATAATCTATAACCTAAACTGGAACTCAACAATCTATACATGAACAGTATTTCTGAAAGAGTGGGTCGCGGCCTCCCTGTGAGTGGGCAACAACATGGGTGTCCACCTCCCTGCACTGTTATCTTTAGGGAGTTATCAGTGTGTTCACATCACCTGGCTTATGATGTATTTCAGGTGTTACCGACCTATAGTTAAATGGGTTAGAAGTGACATGTCATGTAAAACGAATAACCTTCATAACACTAATAATAATAAATAAATTATTTTAATTATTATTATTATTATTATTCTTAATGATGCTCTTGTTACTCACGGGGATGTGCTTACACGTAGCGGATCATAGAGGACTTGGGGAATGCTATGCAACATTGTGTGATCAAAGGAAGGTGACGGGTAACTTCAATTTGAAAAAAACTACTAACACATACAACTCTGACTAACGTTTGTAGTAAGTATAATCCAGTGTGAACAACGTAAATACGGGTGTAGTAAGTAGTCTAGTGCAAACAACGTAAGTATGGTTGTAATAAATATATTCACTGTATACAATTATCGTTGTAGTATAAGCAACGTTTGAGTCATCCATATAAGCTCTCATGGACACCTCGTTACGTCAGACTGGTCGTTAAGGTGACTGTTAGTAAGACACGTGTGCAACACTTAGGTATCTTTATTCCGAAAAGTTTCGCCTACACAGCTTCTTCAGTCGAATACAGAGGAGGCAGCGGAAGCAGTGGTGATGTAGAGACGACGTAATCAATCCATCACCCTCGAGGTGGTCAGTCCCTCAGCCTGGAGAAGAGTTCTGCTCCATAATGTGGACCAATGTGAAGCTGAAGCAACAGTATACTGGCACTGCACAGGTGAGGCGCAGAAAATCTTGAAGACGACAGAAGAGATATGGCCCACAAGTAGAAGCAAGAAGGTAATAACTGAAAGTCAGTGTTGAAAGACTATTGAGAGGTCCCTCTCAAATCCAACCCTACTCACTCGTAATTAGTAGTCAGGCAACAAGTAGTCTAAGATGTCCTCTCTACCAAGATACTGCTGTGTTGCAGTCTCACTGGGAATATACCATTAATACATTCTTCAAAAGAGGCCAATGGTTCATCCTACACCTTTATATACAAGGAATGAATCATTCTACCTAGCAGAGGAGGACTGCATCATTCACAGGCGAAGAATGAATCATTCTGCATTTCTCAGAGGCATTAAGATGGGTCCAGGCATCATAGACAGCACAAGGTGCCAGAGACCCGCACTGCCACTATATTTATAGACTCCAGATGCCTTTTACAACTGTTAGTGACTTGCATTTTTCCCTCACCTTTCTCACTTGAAAATATTACAAGTCAAACATATAATGTGATCCTTCTCGTATTATATGCAATTCAAAACAAAAATGGTCAGAAACGTTCATGGCAAATATATTCTGCCATCCCTCAAAGCCACATATGGCTTTGTCTATATCAGGTACAAGACTGCTACTGTTACTAATATGTAAATGACCCAGTAGAAGGCACTGAACCTTACATATCTCCGAGCGCTGATGATGTAAGACAAATGCGAAGGATAATGATGACCTTGCCAGAGAGAGGAACTAGGGGAGATATAGTTACGACATGCGAATTTTTAAGAACTGATAGGAAAGATAGGACTCGACTTTTAAATTATGAGCACCAGAGACAAGGGGATAAAAGTTAAAAGGTGAAAGCACTGAGGAGCGATAGTGATAAGAACTATTTATTAAATCATAGGATCATTGAAAGTAGAATGAGTTACACTAGGGAATAGCCAGAGCAAACTGAATACACAGCTTCAAGAATATGTATCATAAGATTTAGTAGACTAGTAAACTGATACTTACTAGTGTGCGAGGTAGGCCCAGGAACTAAGAATCGATCCTTCAAACAATTCGGTAACTATTCACACACAAAATAGGCCAAGTGTCTCTCGACAAGTGCCTTTGATAAATGATAGCTAGCACACACACACATGGTAGCTACTACTACTACTACACATACACATGGTAGCTACTACTACTACTACACACACACATGGTAGCTACTACTACTACTACACACATACACATGGTAGCTACTACTACTACTACACACATACACATGGTAGCTACTACTACTACTACACACATACACATGGTAGCTACTACTACTACTACACACATACACATGGTAGCTACTACTACTACTACTACTACTACACACATACACATGGTAGCTACTACTACTACTACACACACTACACATGGTGCTACTACTACTACTAACTACACACATACACATGGTAGCTACTACTACTACTACACACATACACATGGTAGCTACTACTACTACTACTACACACACACACATGGTAACTGGTATCTACTACTACACACATACACATGGTAGCTACTACTACTACACACACAACACATGGTAGCTACTACTACTACTACACACATCACATGGTAGCTACTACTACTACTACACACATCACATGGTGGCTACTACTACTACTACACACATACACATGGTACTACTACTACTACTACTACACATGTCTACTACACAACATGGTAGCTAACTACTACTACTACACACACATCACATGGTACTACTACTACTACTACACACATACACATGGTAGCTACTACTACTACACTACACACTACACATGGTAGCTACTACTACTACTACACACATACACATGGTAGCTACTACTACTACTACACACACACACATGGTAGCTACTACTACTACTACACACACACACATGGTAGCTACTACTACTACTACACACATACACATGGTAGCTACTACTACTACTATACACACATACACATGGTAACTACTACTACTACTACACACATACACATGGTAGCTACTACTACTACTACTACACATACACATGGTAGCTACTACTACTACACACATACACATGGTAGCTACTACTACTACTACTACACACATACACATGGTAACTACTACTACTACTACTACACACATACACATGGTAACTACTACTACTACTACACACATACACATGGTAGCTACTACTACTACACACATACACATGGTAGCTACTACTACTACTACACACATACACATGGTAGCTACTACTACTACTACACACATACACATGGTAGCTACTACTACTACTACACACATACACATGGTAGCTACTACTACTACTATACACACATGGTAGCTACTACTACTACTACACATACATGGTACCTACTAGTACTACTACTACTACACACACACATGGTAGCTACTATACACCATCAAGAGGTATGTGAGGAGCTCAACTTGAGGTTTAAGGAAGTATTCACAGTGGAGGAAGGAAGGCAGCTGGGTAGACAGGATGGGGTGCGTCACCAACAAGGGATGTATCAAGTGCTAGAGGGCATACACACAACTGAGGAGGAGGTGAAGCAGTTACTCAGTGACCTTGATACCTCAAATGCGATGGGTCCGGACAATATCTCCCCGTGGGTTCTTCGGGAAGGAGCTGAGGTACTGAGTGTGCCACATGGTAGCTACTACACACACACAAGGTAGCTACTACACACACAAGGTAGCTACTACACACACAAGGTAGCTACTACACACACACATGGTAGCTACAACACACACACAAGGTAGCTACTACACACACAAGGTAACTACTACACACACAAGGTAGCTACTACACACACATGGTAGCTACTACACACACACAAGGTAGCTACTACACACACAAGGTAGCTACTACACACACAAGGTAGCTACTACACACACATGGTAGCTACTACACACACAAGGTAGCTACTACACACACAAGGTAGCTACTACACACACATGGTAGCTACTACACACACAATGTAGCTACTACACACACAAGGTAGCTACTACACACACAAGGTAGCTACTACACACAATGGTAGCTACTACACACACACATGGTAGCTACTACACACACAAGGTAGCTACTACACACCGGTGCTACTACACCACATGGTAGCTACTACACACACATGGTAGCTACTACACACACAAGGTAGCTACTACACACACAAGGTAGCTACTACACACACAAGGTAGCTACTACACACACACATGGTAGCTACTACACACACACAAGGTAGCTACTACACACACAAGGTAGCTACTACACACACAAGGTAGCTACTACACACACAAGGTAGCTACTACACACACATGTAGCTACTACACACACAAGGTGCTACTACACCTGGTAGCTACTACACAGGTGACTACACACAAAGTAGCTACTACACACACAAGGTAGCTACTACACACAATGGTAGCTACTACACACACACATGGTAGCTACTACACACACAAGGTAGCTACTACACACACATGGTAGCTACTACACACAATGGTAGCTACTACACACACACATGGTAGCTACTACACACACAAGGTAGCTACTACACACACATGGTAGCTACTACACACACATGGTAGCTACTACACACACATGGTAGCTACTACACACACAAGGTAGCTACTACACACACAAGGTAGCTACTACACACACATGGTAGCTACTACACACACAAGGTAGCTACGACTCACACAAGGTAGCTACTACACACACAAGGTAGCTACTACACACACTGGTATAGTGTATAGGGGTGTATTGATATTGTTCCTTAGTGTGAGGGGACAAAGGGAGTGCACTTTATGGTTCATGGACCGCATACCTTTGTGTTTCAGGCTCCCACACGTGTGTGTGTTAGTACTCACCTAGTTGTGGTTGCAGGGGTCGAGTCATAGCTCCTGGCCCCGCCTCTTCACTGGCCGCTACTGGATCACTCTCCCTGCGCCATGAGCTTTATCATACCTCTTCTTAAAGCTATGAATGGAACCTGCCTCCACTACATCGCTTCCCAAACTATTCCACTTCCCGACCACTCTGTGACTGAAGAAATACTTCCTAACATCCCTGTGATTCATCTGAGTCTTCAACTTCCAACTTTGTCCCCTTGTTGCTGTGTCCCATCTCTGGAACATTCTGTCTCTGTCCACCTTGTTAATTCCTCTCAGTATTTTATATGCCGTTATCATGTCCCCCCTATCTCTCCTGTCCTCCAATGTCGTCAGGTCGATTTCTCTTAACCACTCCTCGTAGGACATACCCCTTAGCTCCGGGACTAGTCTTGTTGCAAATCTTTGCACTTTCTCTAGCTTCTTTACGTGCTTGGTTAGGTGTGGGTTCCAAACTGGTGCTGCATACTCCAATATGGGCCTAACGTACACAGTGTACAGGGTCCTGAACGATTCTTTATTAAGATGTCGGAATGCTGTTCTTATGTTTGCTAGGAGCCCATATGCTGCCGCAGTTATTTGGTTGATGTGCGCCTCAGGAGATGTGCCTGGTGTTATACTCACCCCAAGATATTTTTCCTTGATTGAGGTTTGTAGTCTCTGTCCCCCTAGACTGTACTCCGTCTGCGGTCATCTTTGCCCTTCCTCAATCTTCATGACTTTGCACTTGCTGGGGTTGAACTCCAGGAGCCAATTGCTGGACCAGGCTTGCAGCCTGTCCAGATCCCTTTGTAGTTCTGCCTGGTCCTCGTCCGATTGAATTCTTCTCATCAACTTCACATAAACTGCAAACAGGGACACTTCGGAGTCTATTCCTTCTGTCATGTCGTTCACAAATACCAGAAACAGCACCGGTCCTAGGACTGACCCCTGTGGAATCCCACTCGTCACCGGCGCCCACTCTGACACCTCGCCACGTACCATGACTCGCTGCTGTCTTCCTGACAGGTATTCCCTGATCCATTGAAGTGCCTTCCCTGTTATCCCTGCCTGGTCCTCCAGCTTCTGCAATAATCTCTTGTGTGGAACTGTGTCAAACGCCTTCTTACAGTCCAAGAATATGCAATCTACCCACCCCTCTCTCTCTTGTCTTACTGCTGTCACCCTGTCGTAGAACTCCAGTAGGTTTGTGACACAGGATTTCCCATCCCTGAAACCGTGTTGGCCGTCGTTGATAAGCTCATTCCTTTCTAGGTGCTCCACCACTCTTCTCCTGATAATCTTCTCCATGACCTTGCATACTATACATGTCAGTGACACTGGTCTGTAGTTTAGTGCTACTTGCCTGTCTCTTTTTTAAAAAATTGGAACTACATTTGCTGTCTTCCATACCTCAGGTAGTTGCCCTGTTTCGATAGATGCGTTGAAGATTATTGTTAGGGGTATACATAGCTCCTCTGCTCCCTCTCTCAGGACCCATGGAGAGATGTTATCCGGCCCCATCGCCTTTGAGGTATCTAGCTGTTAGTGTGTGTGTGTAATCCCCTGTTGTTAGTTGCGGAGATCGAATCTTAGCTCCTGGCCCAGCCTCTCAAACTGGGTAATATTAAGTTTACTCTCAGCTTCATGAGCTCTATCATAATATTTTCAAAATCATGTCTAGATCCTGCCTCTACCACCTCGCTGACCACTCTGAGGCTGAGGTCTGACACATGTCTTAACAGGCTGTCCCTGTCCACCAGATTAATATCACTTGAGTATTTTGTACACTGTTATCATGTCTACCCAGGTCTCTCCTCATGGCTAATACAACTTTTCCAGTTTTTGACATGATTTCTCAGGAGTATGTTTCAAGATGGTACTGTCTACTCAAGACGGACATCATATACATCATTCACAGTGCCGTGAATGACTCTTTGTCGATAATCCTAAAAGACAATCTTTTGAAATAATTTAGTTGATGTGCGTCTCATGCAATTTGCAATATTTGAGTCCAGAGCCTCCCATAGGCTGGGAGTGAAATCCAATAATCACTTGTCAGATCAAACCTTAACCTTGTCCAGGTTCATTTGTAATCTTTCCTTCTGTCTTTATTAGTTTCACATATGCAAGCAAGGATGCATAACACTTTCTTTCTTGTGGCAAGTCGTTCATGTACAACTGAAATGGCACCGGTGCCAGTACCAATCCACTCTGGAACCTGCATGTTCCATAAGTTTTTGTCAATCCACCCATCCTTTTCCTCTCTCTTGTCTCAATTCTATTACCTTGTCATAGAACTCAACAAGATTTCTGAGACAGGGTTTACCATTTCTAAAACCTTTCTGGGTATTGTTTAAGTACCCTCTCCTTTCCAGATGCTCCACAAATCCTCTTCTAATTAACTTCTCCACTGCCTTGCAAAGAAAGCATGTCAATGACACTGGCCTGCAGTTTAGTTTGTGTGTGTGTGTGTGTGTGTGTGTGTGTGTTTATGTGTGTGTGTGTGTGTGTGTGTTTATGTGTGTGTGTGTGTGTGTGTGGTGTGTTTATGTGTGTGTGTGTGTGGTGTGTTTATGTGTGTGTGTGTGTGTGTGTGTGTGGTGTGTTTATGTGTGTGTGTGTGTGTACTCACCTAGTTGTGGTTGCAGGGGTCGATTCACAGCTCCTGGCCCCGCCTCTTCACTGGTCACTACTAGGTCACTCTTCCTGCTCCATGAGCTTTATCATACCTCTCCTTAAAGCTATGTATGGATCCTGCCTCCACTACATCACTTCCCAGACTATTCCACTTCCTAACAACTCTGTGACTGAAGAAATACTTCCTAACATCCCTGTGATTCATCTGAGTCTTCAACTTCCAACTGTGTCCCCTTGTAGCTGTGTCCCATCTCTGGAACATCCTGTCTCTGTCCACCTTGTCGATTCCTCTCAGTGTTTTATATGTCGTTATCATTTAAGATTAAGATTAAGTTCTTTCTAAAGCTTTCTCTTATACGTTTAAAGATATATATTTTTTATTTATGTTAATGTAAAAATTAATAATTTTTTACAAAAAGAACCTTAGAAAACTTACCTAACCTTATTATAACAAGCGCAATTTAATTTACCCTAATCCAACTAAATGTATTTTAGATAAGTTTACAACAATTTAATAATAAACAAACACAATGAAATATATTTTTTTCGTTAGGGTCATAATGGTTTTTGCAAAATTATTGTATACACAAATTTTCGCTTGCCCTATTCGGCAAGAAGATCGTTGCTATTTAAGCCCAATCGCAAGTTTTACCTCTTCAGTACGACATATACATATGTATGTATGTAAAGCGGCATACAACAAACTTCAGTAGATTAAAATCCAGTAGTGGTGTTGGGCAAGAAATTACTTCCTAGGTGATCAATTAGCCTCTTAGTGATTATCTTTTCCAATACTTTTAACAGTGTACATGTCAGTGACGCTGGCCTGTGATTCACTGTCTCTTGCCTGTCCCCCGGCTGGTATATCAGGACCACGTTAACAGTTTTCCAATTGTCTGGCAACCACCCCGTGTCTATTAACTTGTAGATCTTTACTGTAAGTTCAAGCAATGTTTGCGCCCGTTCAGTGCCCATGGTGATACCTTGCCAGGTCCCATAGTTCTTGATGTGTTACACGCTTTATTGATTTCAGTGTGTGTGTGTGTACTCACCTATATGTACTCACCTATAAGTGGTTGCAGGGGTCGAGTCATAGCTCCTGATCCCGCCTCTTCACTGGTCGATATTAATTCACTCTCTCCCTTCTCCATGAGCTTTATCATACCTCGTCTTAAAGCTATGTATGGCTCCTGCCTCCACTACATCACTTGCCAGACTATTCCACTTCCTGACAACTCTATGACTGAAGAAATACTTCCTAACATCCCTT
The DNA here is from genome assembly GCA_009830355.1 of Cherax destructor. Taxonomy (NCBI): domain Eukaryota; kingdom Metazoa; phylum Arthropoda; class Malacostraca; order Decapoda; family Parastacidae; genus Cherax; species Cherax destructor. The sequence continues at coordinate 47,303 of WNWK01005378.1, forward strand.
TGACTCATCTAAGTCTTCAACTTCCAATTGTGACCCCTTGTTTCTGTGTCCCATCTGTGGAACATCCTGTCTCTGTCCACCTTATCTATTCCTCGCAGTATTTTGTATGTTGTTATCATGTCTCCCTTAACTCTCCTGTCCTCCAGTGTCGTCAGGCCGGTTTTCCTTAACCTTTCTTCGTAGGACATTCCCCTTAGCTCTGGAACTAGCCTTGTTACAAATCTTTGCACTTTCTCTAATTTCTTGAATTGCTTGACCAGGTGTGGGTTCCAAACTGGTGCTGCATACTCCAGTATGGGCCTGACGTACACGGTGTACAGAGTCTTGGAACGCTATTCTCAGGTTTGCCAGGCGCCCATATGCTGCAGCAGTTATCTGGTTGATGTGTGCTTCCGGAGACGTGCTTGGTATTATACTGTGTGTTAGTTATCATTTTGTCCAAGGCACATGTCAATTAGACACTAGGCCTGTTGTATATGCGTGCGTTCGTGTGCGCGCGCGTGTGGAATGTGTGTGTTGAGTGTGTGTATATGTGTGTGTGTGTATATGTGTGTGTGTGTATATGTGTGTGTGTGTACTGAGTGTGTGTGTACTGAGTGTGTATGTGTGTACTGAGTGTGTGTGTGGAGTGTGTGATGTGTGTGGAGTGTGTGCGTGTGCGTGCGTGCGTATGTGTGTGCGTGCTGAGTGTGTGTGTGTGCGCGCGCGTGCGTATGTGTGCGTGTGTGCGCGCATGTGCGCGTGTGTGCCTGTGCGTGTGTGTGTATGTATGTCCGTCCGTCTCTGTGTCTGGATACAGTCATTGTTTCCACTACGTCTAGACAAGAGGAGCCACGCCTTCCCGCCTCTCGAAACGACAAATAAATTCTTTATTTTATGTTGTGGCGGCGGCGGCGGCGGCCATGTGTGCGCAGGAGTGCTGGAGTCCGGAGTGTGACCTGGCCGTGGATGGTCAAATGACCCTGCAACCTGCAGGATGACCCGTGTACCCCGCCCACCACGCCAAAGCAAAACCTACCTTATGAGCAGAGGGGAAAACCTTTTAAGGACTCGTCTTCCCCGCCTCCTCACCGCCTTACTATTCACTCCACGACACTCCGACTTAGCAACAACTTTTCTTTATTCTTTGCGCCACACACTGCCGCCACTCAAACACTAAAAAGTTGACACATTGGGGTATAATTTGGGTTTAGTTTTTCATGTGTGCGCGAGGTCCGAGGCGGACTCTACTGTCGGTGATGGTGGGCAGGAGAGCTGGGCGAGGCGAGGCTCACACACTAGCTCCTTCAGCCTGGCCGCCACCACCCAGCTAGCAACGAGTCTACCCTGATCGAAGGCCTCAACCAACTACCAGGCCACCACGCTCGCCCCTCCTCGACCACCACCTACTATACCCCCACATAACCATATTTACAATGTTTGGATGAATTTAATAAAACACTGTAATGGAAAATTAACTGAAATAACTCCATGCATAAGTGTATTTTATCCCCAATAATATCTAACATAAGCATGAGGCGCAGAATGCGTTGCTAATAAATTCCGTTCTTATATACGACTAAAGCAATGCAAAACGCTTGGAGATGGTTCCATTATTTCACAACTAAACCAATACGAGACGCTTGGAAACGGTTTTCAGGGCCCGTCTAGCAGGGTGAGATACTAGACAACAGGTTGTAATTAATTGTCAACTGAATTGCCATTCAGCCGTGACTGTGGCGTGCGCGTGCACCGTGAAACTGTCTCCTGGCGGCCTGGGAGTACTCTGAAAATCGAAACTGGAGCACTAGAGATGGCGGGAGGGGGAGCAGGCAGTGCCTCCTCCATTATGCTTGTCACAGGTGTATTCCGACCTTGATAAGAACACTCCGGGGGGAGATATAAACCAACCTGATTGTGGCCACAACATTCATTGACAAGCCTCCCCGCTACAAGTTGCCATGACGACCGCATCATAAACCCGTATATCGACTTTAAACGGCTCCGCAATGGGTCTGGTCGACCCGCTGAATGGATGCCCGGACAGGCGCGGAAAAACGCGAACACCAGTAGGATTATGGCGCTGTTGTGGACTTAATTATGATAAGTGACAAGCAGGGTAGGAAGACGATGAGTAACTGGATGAATCAAGCATGGGAAGATGAGTAACTGGATGAATCACGCATGAGAAGATGAGTAACTGGATGAATCAAGCATAGGAAGATGAGTAACTGGATGAATCACGCATGAGAAGATGAGTAACTGGATGAATCAAGCATGGGAAGATGAGTAACTGGACGAATCACGCATGGGAAGATGAGTAACTGGATGAATCACGCATGAGAAGATGAGTAACTGGATGAATCAAGCATGGGAAGATGAGTAACTGGATGAATCACGCATGGGAAGATGAGTAACTGGATGAATCAAGCATGGGAAGATGAGTAACTGGATGAATCAAGCATGGGAAGATGAGTAACTGGATGAATCACGCATGGGAAGATGAGTAACTGGATGAATCAAGCATGGGAAGATGAGTAACTGGATGAATCAAGCATGAGAAGATGAGTAACTGGATGAATCAAGCATGGGAAGATGAGTAACTGGACGAATCAAGCATGGGAAGATGAGTAGCTGGATGAATCAAGCATGAGAAGATGAGTAACTGGATGAATCACGCATGGGAAGATGAGTAACTGGACGAATCAAGCATGGGAAGATGAGTAACTGGATGAATCACGCATTGGAAGATGAGTAACTGGATAAATCAAGCATGGGAAGATGAGTAACTGGATGAATCACACATGGGAAGATGAGTAACTGGATGAATCAAGCATGGGAAGATGAGTAACTGGATGAATCAAGCATGGGAAGATGAGTAACTGGATAAATCAAGCATGGGAAGATGAGTAACTGGATGAATCACGCATGGGAAGATGAGTAACTGGATGAATCACGCATGGGAAGATGAGTAACTGGATGAATCAAGCATGGGAAGATGAGTAACTGGATGAATCAAGCATGGGAAGATGAGTAACTGGATGAATCACGCATGGGAAGATGAGTAACTGGATGAATCAAGCATGGGAAGATGAGTAACTGGATGAATCAAGCATGGGAAGATGAGTAACTGGATGAATCAAGCATGGGAAGATGAGTAACTGGATGAATCACGCATGGGAAGATGAGTAACTGGATGAATCAAGCATGGGAAGATGAGTAACTGGATGAATCACGCATGGGAAGATGAGTAACTGGATGAATCACGCATGGGAAGATGAGTAACTGGATAAATCAAGCATGGGAAGATGAGTAACTGGATGAATCAAGCAAGAGAAGATGAGTAACTGGAGGTAGATAAGTTTATTCAAGTACAGGTACACATAAATACAGTAACATAAATTATCATACATAGCAGCAACGTTCACATTGCCTAGAAAAGTCAAAGTGACTTATTTCCACTGTGGTCCTTGTAATAATTTATTATTTAAACCTTAAAAATTAAAACAGGTTTAAATAATAAGTTATTACAAGGACCCCAATGGAAATAAGATGAGTAACTGAAGGTAGAACTAGATGAATGACTCATGTATCCCTCACCATTCATACAACCACTAGCCACTTACTAACTCTATCTTTACTTACTCTCTCATACAGAACTGTAATGCTCAATGTAATCATGGTTAAGATCCTGAGAGAGAGAGAGAGAGAGAGAGAGAGAGAGAGAGAGAGAGAGAGAGAGAGAGAGAGAGAGAGAGAGAGAGAGAGAGAGACCTGTAGAGCTGGGAATAATAATCATCATCACATTAAGTTATCTCGGCTTGATCACTGGCTCACCCTCTCCATCCAGCACCGCCGCCCCCTCCATCCAGCACCGCCGCCCCCTCCATCCAGCACCACCGTCCACTCCATCCAGCACCACCGTCCACTCCATCCAGCACCACCGCCCCTCCATTAAGCACCACCGCACCCTCCATCCAGCACCACCGTCCACTCCATCCAGCACCACCGTCCACTCCATTCAGCACCACCGCCCCTCCATTAAGCACCACCGCACCCTCCATCCAGCACCACCGCCCCATCCATCCAGCACCACCGTCCCCTCCATCCAGCACCACTGCCCCCTCCATCCAGCACCACCGTCCACTCCATCCAGCACCGCCGCCCCCTCCATCCAGCACCACCATCCCCTCCATCCAGCACCACCGCCCCTCCATTAAGCACCACCGCACCCTCCATCCAGCACCACCGCCCCATCCATCCAGCACCACCGTCCCCTCCATCCAGCACCACTGCCCCCTCCATCCAGCACCACCGTCCACTCCATCCAGCACCGCCGCCCCCTCCATCCAGCGCCACCGCCCCACCAACGAGCACAACCGCCCCCTCCATCCAGCACCACCGCCCCTGGTGAGTGGTGCTGGTGAGTGGTAGTGGTGCTGGTGAGTGGTGGTGGTGCTGGTGAGTGGTGGTGGTGCTGGTGAGTAGTAGTGGTGCTGGTGAGTGGTGGTGGTGGTGCTGGTGAGTGGTAGTGGTGCTGGTGAGTGGTGGTGGTGGTAGTGGTGCTGGTGAGTGGTGGTGGTGGTAGTGGTGCTGGTGAGTGGTGGTGGTAGTGGTGCTGGTGAGTGGTAGTGGTAGTGTGCTGGTGAGTGGTAGTGGTGCTGGTGAGTGATAGTAGTGCTGGTGAGTGGTAGTGGTGCTGGTGAGTGGTGGTGGTGCTGGTGAGTGGTGGTGGTGCTGGTGAGTAGTAGTGGTGCTGGTGAGTGGTGGTGGTGGTGCTGGTGAGTGGTAGTGGTGATGGTGATGGTGAGTGGTGGAAGTGGTGCTGGTGAGTGGTAGTGGTGCTGGTGAGTGGTGGTGGTGGTAGTGGTGCTGGTGATTGGTGGTGGTGGTAGTGGTGCTGGTGAGTGGTGGTGGTGGTAGTGGTGGAAGTGGTGCTGGTGAGTGGTAGTGGTGCTGGTGAGTGGTGGTGGTGGTAGTGGTGCTGGTGAGTGGTGGAGGTGGTAGTGGTGGTGGTGAGTGGTAGTGGTGGTAGTGGTGCTGGTGAGTGGTAGTGGTGCTGGTGAGTGGTAGTGGTGCTGGTGAGTGGTAGTGGTGCTGGTGAGTGGTAGTGGTGCTGGTGAGTGGTAGTAGTGCTGGTGAGTGGTAGTGGTGCTGGTGAGTGGTAGTGGTGGTAGTGGTGCTGGTGAGTGGTAGTGGTGCTGGTGAGGGAGGTGGTAGTGGTGCTGTTGGTGAGTGGTAGTGGTGCTGGTGAGTGGTAGTGGTGCTGGTGAGTGGTAGTGTGCTGGTGGTGGTAGTGTGCTGGTGAGTGGTAGTGGTGCTGGTGAGTGGTAGTAGTGCTGGTGAGTGGTAGTGTGCTGGTGAGTGGTAGTAGTGCTGGTGAGTGGTAGTGTGCTGGTGGTGGTAGTGTGCTGGTGAGTGGTAGTAGTGCTGGTGAGTGGTAGTGGTGCTGGTGAGTGGTAGCGGGTGGTGGAGTGGTGCTGGTGAGTGGTAGTAGGTGCTGGTGAGTGGTAGTGGTGCTGGTGAGTAGTGTGGTGAGTGGAGTGGCTGGTGAGTGGTAGTGGTGCTGGTGAGTGGTAGTGGTGCTGGTGAGTGGTAGTGGTGCTGGTGAGTGGTAGTGGTGCTGGTGAGTGGTAGTAGTGCTGGTGAGTGGTAGTGGTGCTGGTGAGTGGTAGTGGTGCTGGTGAGTGGTAGTAGTGCTGGTGAGTGGTAGTAGTGCTGGTGAGTGGTAGTAGTGCTGGTGAGTGGTAGTAGTGCTGGTGAGTGGTAGTGGTGCTGGTGAGTGGTAGTAGTGCTGGTGAGTGGTAGTAGTGCTGGTGAGTGGTAGTGGTGCTGGTGAGTGGTAGTGGTGCTGGTGAGTGGTAGTGGTGCTGGTGAGTGGTAGTGGTGCTGGTGAGTGGTAGTGGTGCTGGTGAGTGGTAGTGTGGGAGTGCTAGTGCTGGAGTGGTAGTGGTGCTGGTGAGTGGTAGTGGTGCTGGTGAGTGGTAGTAGTGCTGGTGAGTGGTAGTAGTGCTGGTGAGTGGTAGTGGTGCTGGTGAGTGGTAGTAGTGCTGGTGAGTGGTAGTAGTGCTGGTGAGTGGTAGTGGTGCTGGTGAGTGGTAGTAGTGCTGGTGAGTGGTAGTGGTGCTGGTGAGTGGTAGTAGTGCTGGTGGGAGGTGGTAGTGGTGCTGGTGAGTGGTAGTAGTGCTGGTGAGTGGTAGTAGTGCTGGTGAGTGGTAGTAGTGCTGGTGAGTGGTAGTGGTGCTGGTGAGTGGTAGTAGTGCTGGTGAGTGGTAGTGGTGCTGGTGAGTGGTAGTGGTGCTGGTGAGTGGTAGTAGTGCTGGTGAGTGGTAGTGGTGCTGGTGAGTGGTAGTGGTGCTGGTGAGTGGTAGTGGTGCTGGTGAGTGGTAGTGGTGCTGGTGAGTGGTAGTAGTGCTGGTGAGTGGTAGTTAGTGCTGGTGAGTGGTAGTGGTGCTGGTGAGTGGTAGTGGTGCTGGTGAGTGGTAGTGGTGCTGGTGAGTGGTAGTGGTGCTGGTGAGTGGTAGTGGTGCTGGTGAGTGGTAGTAGTGCTGGTGAGTGGTAGTAGTGCTGGTGAGTGGTAGTGGTGCTGGTGAGTGGTAGTAGTGCTGGTGAGTGGTAGTAGTGCTGGTGAGTGTGGCAACACTAGTATCTTCTAGAAAAGTATAAACTTTTTATGAGTTTCTTCCGTACTTCACTCCATATCAAATCCTAGTGTTATTTTTTTATTATAGATATAATTTATAGCCCAGTTGTGTAACATGCATATAGTATACAAGCTGAAGAATGATGGCGATTTCCTTTGTTGTGGTGCAATAGGTCTTCAGGTTGTCCACGATGTTGACGGAGATCCTTAGAGATTTAGCCTTGTCCAGGCCAGTAATAATTTCCGCTCTTGAGAGTTTTGCTGAAGGCAATGCTTCAAGGTGGCCTTGTCGGGGTGAAAGATAAGGAAACTTATACGGCCCTGTATCTCATCCGGAGGTCGTAGAAGGAATCAGGACGGAAAGAAAGACAAGGAAGTCCAAGTATGAGGTGCATACTTCAGGTGAGAGTTGACTTGTGCTTCCTACTCAGTCTTTTAATGTTTGTGTTGGTGTATGAGATGTGCTCTAGCGTCCTAAGCTTCCTTTGCAAAATTCTCTACACGAGTTTTCATGGCAACTGCAACGTCATATTTCACTCCCAGGACATCAACTTCATCTCCAGGTGCTATGACTCTTCCATTTATTCATTGCACACCTTCAGTACTAACATAAGCAGTCAGAGACCATTATTTGTGTTGTATCAAAAGTAAACGTAATTTGCAACCGTTTATTTTTGCACGATATTGCAACAAGTGTTTTCGAATGCAGTGGGAAGTACGTGGTAGCGCTTTCCATGAATAATAATAATAATAATAATAATAATAATAATAATAATAATAATAATACAACAACAAAAATAATAATAATGTGATCCTGTCTACTCATTTCCTTATCGTTTAGAAGACATCCTATATTAGGGCCTTGTTTTTTTTCACAGATTTAATCTTGTCAAGTTAAGAGCAGTTGTTGTCTCATTTCAAAGCCTGTCCCAAGCTGTAATATAACACCTTCTCTCCCAGAGTCGACTAACACCCAGGTTCCTCTTTCCTGCTAGGTAAACAGAAGACAGCGGGTGTTGTTAAGAGACTTGCCCATACTTCTCGCCCTGCCCGGAGATCAGACTCTGGTCGTTTCAGCTGTAAGCAGTGAGTTACAAGCAGGCAGCTGTTGTCTTGGGTTGCAGTGAGGAAGTGTCTGGCAGACCATGTTCCAAGTTACACAGATAACCACCTAGCTAGTGTCTCGGGTGGAAGTGAAGAAGAATTGGTGCCTGGATGATCATGTTCCAGGTTACACAGGTAACAAGTCACAGGTAATCATCTAGCTAGTTTTTGGTGGCAGTGAAGAAGCACTGGTGTCTGGGAGTCCATGTTCCAAGTTACACACCGGTAACAAGTCACAGGTAACCACCCAGCTGGTGTCTTGGATGGCGGTGAGAAAGCACTGGTGCCTAGCAGACCAGGTTCCAGGATACCTGGCGTTTTCTTGTATGAAGATAGGCACATGTGGTAGAACAAGACTTCACTGTGACAACGTTTCACTCTGAGGAGAGCTTTTTAAAGTCTTCTTTTGGTATGTGATGGCATGGTAGAGTATACAGGGAGACGAATGCAGTTGTAAGGAACATTTACGGACGACGTTTCGCCTACAAGATACAGATCTGTATGTGACTTGATAAAATCCACTATGTGGGAGAAACGTCAATAAAGGTTCCATATAAGTTAATAACTGCATTTATTTCTCTTTAAGTCATCCTTAGAGCGAAACATTGTGCCGAAACGTTGCTCTGCTACATGTGCATGACATGCTAAGAGTACAATACATTTTATTCGGCGTATGTCACCCACCCACATAAGCATGCCTCCCGACCAGCGAACCAGGTGCTAAGAGTATAAGGAGCATAACAAGGGGACCCTGCTCCTTATACTCTTACAAGAAGCTCACCAAAGTTGTGAAGCGATGTTGGACACTCGTGAAGCAACACTGTCAGACTTACCTCCGAGTCTGGTCAAAGACGGTTCTCATTGTGTCTCTTGCTTTCAAATTGCCTTTCAGTACATATCTTCTGTAACTACTGTACATATACTTGCATGCTGTTGTGGTGAAGGAAATATATATAAGTATTTACTCACTGTTGTCTTTTCCTGGTTCCTCATTTGTACTCTGGTTATTGTGTTACAACCAGGTGTGCAGGCCACAAAGCTACACCTGTGGTTCGTAATAATGTGCTTTTCTCTTCGTAGTTGTAGTTAATTTTGTCCTTCAGGCTACTTATGTTTTCCTGTTGATTCAATAGTGATTTCTTTGTAAGCTTTGCTACCGGCCTTGATGAGTAAGATTTGTTCGGATTTTTAACCCCGGAGGGTTAGCCACCCAGGATAAGCAAAGAAAGTCAGTGCGTCATCGAGTACTCTCTGTCTTATTTCCATTGGGGTCCTTCAATCTTATCCCCTAGGATGCGACCCACACCAGCCAACTAGCACCCAGGTATCTACTTACTGCTAGGTAAACAGGGCTAACAAGTGTAAGGATACATGCGCAACGTTTCTACCCATGCCGGAGATTGAACAACGGACACTCAGTGTGTAAGGTGAGAGCGTTGCCACCCGAGCCACGGTACACCTGATAATTAGGTACCTGGTGGATGCGTACTTGAGCCTGTGTTGGGGAAATATGAGAAGTTTGTGGAGGAGGGATTACCAACACCAACCCCACGCTAGCTGTCTTCAAGAGGGAACTTTAAGTTCCTCAAGTCAGTTTCTGATTAGCCGGGCTGGGGTTTGTACATTGAACTATGTGTTGCCAGCAGTAACAGCCTGATTGATCCGACTTTGATCCACCAGGAGGCCGAAAACATCCTTTAGGTATCCTACAAGTGACCCTCTTCCAAGTCTGTTTCCAACCTTTCTACACGATACACATCCCCGATGCCACAGGTGGTAAAGACATTGACTCGGAGCTGACAGTCAGAGCAGTGGTGTCTCTAGGATTGTTATACGATAGAGATGAGTTGTCAGCTTCATGAAATTCTCTGTTACAAGATGAAGCCAGCGTCAGGGCAGCAAATATTCAAAGTTGTGGCTTGACTGAGGATGAGGGGCAAGTGGAGGCCAAGTTAAGAATAGATTTGAACTCAAGTCTATTCTCGAGTCAGTCCCTACTTTTAAAACACTCACCCCTCAAGCGTCTTTCCTTTCCTGCTAATTCTTAGATTTTGGATTTTTAATGCCGGCCTCACGGACCGTGTTTATCTCAAAGAGTTTTATGTAAACCAAACTTCCACTAACTGTTGTTTTGATCTCAGCGTGAGGATTCTAGCCATAACAGCCTTGTTAAACCTGTTAACATAAGCATTCTGTTTCACTCATATTCGGAATCTCTATCTTAGAATAGAATCCCTCTAAAGATTTTAAGAGCTTAGTGATTCTCTCTTCCTATGTCTGTCTGTCTGTCTGTATCTCTCTATCTTACTCACCAAAAATCACAAAATGAACACCACAAATTACAATATGAACACCAATATGTTACATCATTCACTACCATTACTCATCCATTATCCCCACCACCAACGACGCGTTACCCACCACTCTGCACCACCAACCACCCAACACTCACCCACCACTAGCTCCAAAATCCCTTACATTTATGCGGGATTTGTAGCTATTGGTTCGCTGGTCAAGCCACGGTAATGGTCGCTACGAACGACCACCGCCACGGTTATGTTCCCAGCAGGTGTGGAGGATACCAGGTGTGGAGGATACCAGGTGTGGAGGATACCAGGTGTGGAGGATACCAGATGTGGAGTGTACCAGGCGTGAAGTGCATCAGCCGTGGAATGTACAGGTGTGGAGTGTATCAGGTGTGGCGTGTACCAGGTGTGGAGTTGGACAAGTCAGGGGTTGTGTCAGTGTCAAAGACATGTACTGCTGTCCTAGGTGGTAGACCGTAAGTATGTCACAGTACACGTTCCTCCAGCTCGGCTTCACCTTGTACACTGCCAATGTACTTAATGCGGTCAAGCTGAAGTTCTTAACTGTACCGCTTGCGATCTCCTTCATCTTGAACTTGCTGCCGTGAAGCTGCCTCAGGACACAGTAAGAACCGACAAATTTGGGAGCTAGCTTGCGTGGGATTTTGCAACATGACTTTGTATCCTGGTACTATCTTACTCTCCTTAGCAATGGCATTACGAGTAGTTGTAAACCTATCTGTTGCCTTCTTAGGATTTCCCAGTACTCTTTGAAAGAAGAGCTGGGAAGTCCGCATCTAAGTGATGCTGAAATTATCACGATTATAGACAGGTTGAGACGGAGAAAACATAATTTCAAAAAGCTTTCGCTTGTCATAGCTGCACAATGAAAAGTGGGGTGTCTCTCCAATCGAGGTGTTGTGCTAAGAGTTTATGGTACTCTGCACATCTGGAATACCATCATCCCATGTGGTACAACTCAGATTGATGGTCACTCTGAGCACCTCTAGGATTTTGCGATTTGTGCGTTCGGCAAGGCCGATGCTCGTGGGATGGCGTGCGGCTACGGGCGCTTGGCGCATGCCGAACTTTCAGCAAAGATCTTTCATTGTGGCATTCATGAACTCCGACCCGTTGTGCGGCAAGAGGACACGCGGGTAAGTGTGACGCAGGATAATGTACTCTCTGCCAGAATTTACAACTGTCTCAGCAGTTTTGTCAGGAATGAGTACTAGGTCACAGTGCCGTGTCAAGTTATCGACTATCACAAACAGGTGTTTGTTACCTTTCTCTGAGGTCGAGAAATTCGGCAACAGGTTGACCGAAGTTCTCTCCCAAGGCTCCTTTGTAATGGGATACTTCAGAATGGGGTTAGGACCGGTAACGGTACCTTGGTGCTGAAGACAAACAACACATTTGTGCACGTATCTGCAATTTCGCTACCATTTTAAGCCAGAAGTATTTCATTCTTGCCTGTCTTAAGTCTTAACCTAGATGTGCTACATCTGGGAACATCATGGAACAACTTCAGAGTTGCTAGTACTAAGGACTGTGGGGTCACTAGCTGGTGGGCGATTCTGTCAGGATCCGCTAGTCTAGTTGATGGACTGAACACATCGACTCCAGGCCGAGGGACTGATTACCTCAAACTCCTCCTCTCCTTACACCTTTCTACTTTGTATTGGACTGATGAAGCCACTGTGGGGCGAAACGTTTCCTCAATAAAGATACCCAAGTGTTGCAAATGTGTCTAATTTATAACTTGTCGGTTCTCTGAACCATTCAACTATATCCGCTAGTCTAGCTAGCCACTCAGCACAGCACTCCTTGGTTGACAACTAAGTCCCTCAGGTAGGCAGGTAAGATTCGTCAGGAAACAGGACAAATGTTTCCTGACGCCGGTCTTAGTCATATGATGACCCACAGCTGGACCTTTTGTTCATCTGACCGAGGCCTTCCACTGGCTTACCGGTCCACCCCTTGAAAAATTAAGGTATACATATATATATATATATATATATATATATATATATATATATATATATATATATATATATATATATATATATATATATATATATATATATATATATATATATATACATATATAATATATATATATATATATATATATATATATATATATATATATATATATATATATATATATATAAAAATAAAGAAGAGCAGGTCCTCAGGGTGTCGAGGCTAGGATCCCTCTAGACCCTAAGCGGAGTTGTCATAGTTAATATAATATGCCTCGACAAACCCTCAGCAAAGACGTTCTCCTTATCAGGAAATAGACATAGACGGGAGATTTGAATATACGTGTAGGAACACCGTTACACCAGGTGTGGGCAGAATCAGGTGTACAGTACTAATAGGTGTGGGAAGAACCAGGTGTATAGTACCAGGTGTATAGTACGGGACAGAACCAGGTACCAGGTGTAATAGGGTGAGCCCAGCAGGTGTGAGCAGACCAGGGTGTATACACAGCAGGTGTGGGCAGTACCGGGTGCATAGCACCAGCAGGTGTGAGCAGTACCAGCGGGTGTATAGCACCAGCAGGTGTGGGCAGTACCATAGGGTGCATAGCACCAGCAGGTGTAGGCAGTACCAGCGGGTGTATAGCACCAGCAGGTGTGGGCAGTACCAGCGGGTGTATAGCACCAGCAGGTGTGGGCAGTACCAGCACGTGTATAGCACCAGCAGGTGTGGGCAGTACCAGCGGGTGTATAGCACCAGCAGGTGTGGGCAGTACTAGCGGGTGTATAGCACCAGCAGGTGTGGGCAGTACAAAAGGGTGTATAGCATCAGGTGTGGGCAGTACCAGCGGGTGTATAGCACCAGCAGGTGGGCAGTACCAGCGGGTGTATAGCACCACGGTGTGGGAGTACCACGGGTGTGGCAGACCAGAGGTGTGGGCAGTACCAGCGGGTGTATAGCACCAGCAGGTGTGGGAGTACCAAGCGGGTGTATAGCACCAGCAAGTGTGGGCAGTACCAGCGGGTGTATAGCACCAGCAGGTGTGGGCAGTACCAGCGGGTGTATAGCACAAGCAGGTGTGGGCAGTACCAGCGGGTGTGGGCAGTACCAGCGGGTATATAGCACCAGCAGGTGTGGGCAGTACCAGCGGGTGTATAGCACCAGCAGGTGTGGGCAGTACCAGCGGGTGTATAGCAACAGTAGGTGTGGGCAGTACCAGCGGGTGTATAGCACCAGCAGGTGTGGGTAGTACCATCGGGTGTATAGCACCCGCAGGTGTGGGCAGTACCAGCGGGTATATAGCACTAGCAGGTGTGGGCAGTACCAGCGGGTGTATAGCACTAGCAGGTGTGGGCAGTACCAGCGGGTGTATACCAGCGGGTATACCCAGCAGGTGTGGGCAGTACCAGCGGGTGTATAGCAACAGTAGGTGTGGGCAGTACCAGCGGGTGTATAGCACCAGCAGGTGTGGGTAGTACCATCGGGTGTATAGCACCCGCAGGTGTGGGCAGTACCAGCGGGTATATAGCACTAGCAGGTGTGGGCAGTACCAGCGGGTGTATAGCACCAGCAAGTGTGGGCAGTACCAGCGGGTGTATAGCACCAGCAGGTGTGGGCAGTACCAGCGGGTGTGGGCAGTACCAGCGGGTATATAGCACCAGCAGGTGTGGGCAGTACCAGCGGGTGTATAGCACCAGCAGGTGTGGGCAGTACCAGCGGGTGTATAGCACCAGCAGGTGTGGGCAGTACCAGCGGGTGTATAGCACCAGCAGGGTGGGCAGTACCAGCGGGTGTATAGCACCAGCAGGTGTGGGCAGTACCAGCGGGTGTATAGCACCAGCAGGTCGGCAGTACCAGCGGGTGTATAGCACCAGCAGGTGTGGGCAGTACCAGCGGGTGTATAGCACCAGCAGGTGTGGGCAGTACCAGCGGGTGTATAGCACCAGCAGGTGTGGGCAGTACCAGCGGGTGTATAGCACCAGCAGGTGGGCAGTACCAGCGGGTGTATAGCATCAGCAGGTGTGGGCAGTACCAGCGGGTGTATAGCACCAGCAAGTGTGGGCAGTACCAGCGGGTGTATAGAACCAGCAGGTGTGGGCAGTACCAGCGGGTGTGGGCAGTACCAGCGGGTATATAGCACCAGCAGGTGTGGGCAGTACCAGCGGGTGTATAGCACCAGCAGGTGTGGGCAGTACCAGCGGGTGTATAGCACCAGCAGGTGGGCAGTACCAGCGGGTGTATAGCACCAGCAGGTGTGGGCAGTACCAGCGGGTGTATAGCACCAGCAGGTGGGCAGTACCAGCGGGTGTATAGCACCAGCAGGTGGGCAGTACCAGCGGGTGTATAGCATCAGCAGGTGTGGGCAGTACCAGCGGGTGTATAGCATCAGCAGGTGTCTACCTACAGCCACTTTCCCCCAAAAGTTCAGAATTATAAATTAAAATTGTGGAATCCTAACGGATGAAAGAACCAGCATTCGAACATATTAAAAAAAATTGAAGGACTTTAATGAATAAAAACAAGGAACTCATGCAGCAGAGAGAGTCGTAATTTTTCGAATTTGTGTTTCAAGGATCATCCTGCATTTGTAAAACACAATTACGTTCGTGAGCGTCGGATATGTGGCGGAACGTATTCAGATTCTTAAGGGGATTGGGCGCACCAACGGCTTCTGCCAGCTGAAGATCAGGGACGAATTTCCAACCCCTGGGCATGACTACCGGGTTTAGTGCCCTAGAGAGAGCGAGAGAGAGAGAACACCATCAAGTCACACTTATGGATTATTTATAAAGTAAGAGAAAGAGGTAGATGAAAATGGGGAAAAGAAAGGAGAAACAGCGTCATCACAGTGGCAAATGTAAAACAATAAAACATCTGTAAAGTACACAAACATCTGTAAAGTACACAAACAGCTGTAAAGTACAAACAGGTGTAAAGTACACAAACAGCTGTAAAGTACACAAACAGCTGTAAAGTACACAAACATCTGTAAAGTACAAACAGCTGTAAAGTACACAAACAGGTGTAAAGTACACAAACAGGTGTAAACACGCAGGTGAAAAGGGCATTCAGGTGTGGACACAAACAGGTGTAAAGACGCAGGTGTGAAGAACACACAGACAGGTGTTGGGAACACAGACAGGTTTAAAGACAAAGGTGAACGGTTAGAAGGAATAGCAATCAACGTTATCTTTCCTCTGGAAACTGGTCAGAGCTCTTACTTAATTTAACTGAGACAGCACTGCGAGGTACTGTGTGTGTGTGTCTACACAGGTACTGTATTAATACTGTCTGTCCTCAAATACTTTGCTATAGTTCAAGTATGTCTTATATTAGCATTAAAACATTTACCAAACTGCGACCAGCAGTTTTATATATATATATATATATATATATATATATATATATATATATATATATATATATATATATATATATATATATATATATATATATATATATATATATATGTATACTATATGAAGAGAGTATTCGTTATCGTAGACTTCGCATCTTCTGAAAAAAAATAGTATTATATCTCAAATCTTGGTGCAAATCTTGAAAAAAAATATTATTTATATCTTTGAGTCATCGCTACAATTAACGTAAAAGTGAAAATTGAGATTCTAGAAGTGAAGTGGACGAGAGAATATTACTTGTGAGGACAAACAGAAGCACTCAGAATATATCAAAGGGAGTTATCACATAATACACCTATTAGTGAATTAAGAGACTGGACAAATATATGAGTGGGACGGGCTGGGGTTGATTTGTGTTTGGGATATGGAAGCAAATTCTTGGGGTAACTCTGGGAAAAAGTTAGACAAATACATGGGTAGTTTTGATAAGGACCGTGCCTTGTATGGGTCAGTAGGCCTGCTGTAGTGTTCCTCCATTCTTATGAATATAGAGAAAAAAGTACCTCCGGCTGTCCCAGTGGTACTTGAAAATACATTTCTCCATCTTTCACATTCATCAAAGTTTCCAGGTCAACCTGGACGCTTTAGAATTTTTAGTCGGGTAATGTCAAAGTTGCAGTTTGCCGGCCAAGTACTGTATGTTGTCCTGTATGTTGTACTGTATGTTGTACTGTATGTTGTCCTGTATGTTGTACTGTATGTTGTACTGTATGTTGTGAAATATGTTACAGCAGTTCTGCCACTGATGTCACAGCCTATTATGGTATGAAGATTTAAGAAAGTGGTAGTGGCCAGACACAGCAGTCACTACCACAACAACACTAGGAATATTCAGGTTCATATTTTTGTCTATAGGGTATCCCAGCTCACCAAGAAAAAGAGGAAGCCAAAGTCAGTGACTTCCGTAAAACATGTCTCCATGCACATGTCCACACGCCGCCTATTGGACATCGACTCGGAATTAAGAATGGTGCCACAACCCACGTGCAAGATGCTACGACTTAATGAAGAGTCCCTCTAGTCTCTTTTTCTTTTCTTAAATCATTTACGTGGTGGTAATCATACCTCTCTATTCGTAATGAAGCCTATGTTGATGGTATTAATCTATGTGACAAGTTCACTTTATCTCTTCCGTGGTGACTATTGTTTTCATATCACAGGTATGTTACCATGTATTCTTCCCAGTCTCAATGTACTTGTTAATCATAATATAAAACATTTTAAAACTGATTTTTCGTGAGTTGTCCTCTTTAGCTTCGCTCTATAGATGATGATCTTTGATTCTGAGTCTCAGAACTAGTGTGTTCGAACACTTTCTTGCTGGTCTTAACAATCTTGATTATTAAGCTTCAGGCTTCATTAGAATCTAACTGTCTGCTTACTCTCCATGATGCTCTTGTCAGCTGCTCTTCGACTGGTTCTGTTTTCTTTAAATTTACTGCAGTTTCATGTGCAATTGCTTGTACATTTATTTCTTGTGTCACCATGTCTAATATGATAGAAATATTCTCCCTGTATTCTTGTAATTCCTCAGCTTTCTTTTCCCTCACGCCTTACCCCAACACCCCAGCACTTCTATTCACACATTTAACTCCCAACTTACCTTCATTCTCCTTCCCTTCACACTCTCTCTCCCCCTCCCGCATCCAATGCTGTGATTCGCACATGCAATACACAACATATAAGTTTAGCATCAACAATATTCAGTCCCATTAAGCAGCGTGTCTGAACACAAAGCGTCATATCCGATTCCTGTATCCGGATTGATAAACACTCTCGTTCCTGTAGAAGGATTCGTCAACACTGTCGTCCCTGTATTCGGACTGATACATCTGCTATTTATAATGGAAAGAGATATGACCAAGTCCTGGATGGGTATTCAAAACTCCATCAACACACCATTCCCCCGCCCCCCACTTCCAGTCTCTCCCATTATGGGAGATGGTTTAGAACAAAACAACTGGCCCATGGAATGTTATACTAGCATTATGGGGTGTTATAACAGGCATCAGTGTTCTTCCATAACAGTTTCACTTTATAGTGTTAAGGGAAAAGTGCAAAAAGAACATCTGCAAAACACAACCACAACACTATAATACCACCACAATCCCTACTGGCACCATAACACTATCATAACATTATAACACTAACAAAACATTACCATAACACTATAATAACACTATCATAACATAACATTAAAAAAACATTACCATAACACTATAATAACATTATAACACTAACAAAACATTACCATAACATTATAACACCACAATACTCCTAACGTAACACCATACCAGTCATAACCATCTCGGAACTAAAATAACACTATCATTACACCGTCATAACACTACCACAACACCGTAACAAATTTCATAACACAACTGTAGCGCTCTAATAACACGAAGAAATACTAACACCACTAAAATACTACTAATAACAAACGACTTACTGTGGGCAGCAGAAACAACATTCAAATAACCATTATTTTTCCGTAAATATTCTATTATTTTTCTCTAACCAATGGTGGTCATAAAAATTTTATTCGAACAATTCATTTCAAGTCAGAAATACAATATTATATTAAATGACGACACGTGAAATTCTATTTCCGATTGCATATATATATATATATATATATATATATATATATATATATATATATATATATATATATATATATATATATATATATATATATATATATATATATATATATATATATATATATATATTGCAGTAGACTTCTTTAGTAGATTTCTTCAGTCAAGCACAGAGGAGGCAGCAGAAGCAGTAGTACAGATGTAATCAGTACATCACTTTTGAAGACGTAGTTTTGAGGTGGTCAGTCCCTCATCTTGGAGAAGAGTTTTGCACCATAGTCTGGAACACTGGACTATGGACTCTTGAAGACTGTCCCAGACTCCAAAATGAGTTGCATACCCCTAAGTGATATACTCCACAGAAATATACAAAGTCAATCAAGATATCTTTTAAGGAATAAGGCCCCTTCCCTGTAAATACTCAATAACGAACAAGACTCCAGTAAATACTCAATAACAAACAAGACCCTTGTAAATCCTCAATAACGAACAAGACCCTTGTAAATCCTCAATAACGAACAAGACCCCTGTAAATCCTCAATAACGAACAAGACCCCTGTAAATACTCAATAACAAACAAGACCCCTGTAAATGCTCAATAACGAACAAGACCCCTGTAAATCCTCAATAACGAACAAGACCCCTGTAAATACTCAATAACAAACAAGACCCCTGTAAATGCTCACTAACGAACAAGACCCCTGTAAATACTCAATAACAAACAAGATCCCTGTAAATACTCAATAACGAGCAAGACCTCTGTAAATAATAACAAACAAGACCCCTGTAAATACTCAATAACGAACAAGATCCTTGTAAATACTCAATAACAAACAAGACCCCTGTAAATCCTCAATAACGAACAAGACCCCTGTAAATCCTCAATAACGAACAAGACCCCTGTAAATACTCAATAACAAACAAGATCCCTGTAAATAATCAATAACGAGCAAGACCTCTGTAAATAATAACAAACAAGACCCCTGTAAATACTCAATAACGAGCAAGACCTCTGTAAATAATAACAAACAAGACCCCTGTAAATACTCAATAACGAGCAAGACCTCTGTAAATAATAACAAACAAGACCGCTGTAAATACTCAATAAATCAGACAATGCTTCATTATTTCCCCTCAACTCAATGACCAGACAAGTGATAATTATTGCTTTCTGCCAATACCATTCCCTGCTATGTGGAAACAAATTTCCTTACCTGTGCTAATTATCACACACACACACACACACACATCTATGTGAATATATAACTCCATCCAGGAAAAGGTTTGGGGAGAAAAGTACTGAAGTTTAACCACCCTATTTCTCCATTTGTTTACTTCCTCCCCACAATCAGGCTAAGCAAACAAGGGGCTTAAGTGGCTACTTCAGTAGTCTTTGTGTGTGTGTGTGTGTGTGTGTGTGTGTGTGTGGTGGTGTGTGTGTGTGTGTGTGTGTGTGTGTGTGTGGTGGTGTGTGTGTGTGTGAGGTGTGTGTGAGGTGTGTGTGAGGTGTGTGTGAGGTGTGTATGTGTGTGTGTGTGTGTGTGTGTGTGTGTGTGTGTGTGTGTGTGTGTGTTGGTGTGTGTGTGTATGTTGGTGTGTGTGTATGTTGGTGTGTGTGTGTGTTTGTGTGTACTCACCTAGTTGTGGTTGCAGGGGTCGAGTCATAGCTCCTGGTCCCGCCTCTTCACTGGCCGCTACTGGGTCACTCCCTGCGCCATGAGCTTTATTATACCTCTTCTTAAAGCTATGTATGGAACCTGCCTCCACTACATCGCTTCCCAAACTATTCCACTTCCCGACCACTCTGTGACTGAAGAAATACTTCCTAACATCCCTTTGACTCATAGGAGTCTTCAACTTCCAATTGTGACCCCTTGTTTCTGTGTCCCCTCTCTGGAACATCTTGGCTCTGTCCACCTTATCTATTCCTCGCAAGATTTTATATGTCGTTATCATGTCTCCCCTAACCCTCCTGTCCTCTAGTGTCGTCAGGCCGATTTCCCTTAGCCTTTCTTCGTAAGACAAACCCCTTAGCTCTGGGACTAGTCTTGTTGCAAACCTTTGCACTTTCTCTAATTTCTTGACGTGCTTGACCAGGTGTGGGTTCCAAACTGGTGCTGCATACTCCAGTATGGGCCTGGCGTATATGCTGTACAGAGTCTTGAACGATTCCTTAGTGAGGTATTGGAACGCTATTCTTAGGTTTACCAGACGTCCGTATGGTGCAGCAGTTATCTGATTGATGTGTGCCTCAGGAGATGTGCTCGGTATTATACTCACCCCAAGATCTTTTTCCTTGAGTGAGGCTTGCAGTCTTTGGCCACCTAGACTATACTCTGTCTGCGGTCTTCTTTGCCCTTCCCCGATCTTCACGACTTTGCATTTGGCAGGGTTAAATTCAAGGAGCCAGTTACTGGACCAGGCTTGTAGCCTGTCCAGGTCTCTTTGTAGTACTGCCTGATCCTCGACCGTGCATATTCGTTTCTGGCTCTTCGGCTAATCTCTTTATTTTCCTGGGTCCTTTGTCTTCTGTACTTTTTCCATTCTCTAGTGCAGTTAGTTTTTGGCCTCCATACACCTTTGGGTGAACCAAGGACTCGTTCTGGTCTTCCCATTACTTCTGTTTCCCTTGGGAACAAACCTCTCCTCTGCCTCTTTGCATTTTGTTGTCACATATTCCATCATTTCTTTTACTGGTTTTCCTGCCAATTCTCTTCCCACTGAACGTCTTGTAGGAAGTTCCTCATGCCTGTGTAGTCCCCCCTTTTGTAGTTTCGTTTTTTCCTTCCTATTCCTGCTCCCCTCTCCACTTGTAGCTCAACTATATAATCAAAACACAGAACCAAATGATCACTAGCTCCAAGGGGCCTTTCATACGTGATATCCTCGATGTCCGAACTACTCAAGGTGAATACTAGGTCCAGTCTTGCTGGATCATCCTCACCTCTCTCTCTCTGGTAGTGTCTCTAACATGTTGATGCATGAGGTTTTCCAGTACCTGATCCATTATCTTGGCTCTCCATGATTCAGGACCCCCATGGGGCTCCAGGTTTTCCTAATCAATCTCCTTGTGATTGAAATCACCCATAACTAGTAACTTTGCTCTCCCCATGTGGGCTCTTCTGGCCACCTCGGCTAGTGTGTCTACCATTGCTCTGTTGCTCTCGTCGTATTCTTCTCTTGGCCTCCTGCAGTTCTGTGGCGGGTTGTACATTACAGCAATTACCACCTAATGGCCCTCAGACTGGTTTGTTCCTACTATGTAGTCCCTTTCGCCCATTCCATCCATTCCTTCCACTTCCTCAAATCCCCACCGGTTATTAATGAGCAGTGTAACTCCTCCCCATCTGCTCCCTGTGTGTGTGTGTGTGTGTGCGCGCGCACACGCGTGCGTGTTTACCTGCATGAGATTCTTTAGTAGTGAAGTTGTTGTAACACTATCTGTCTATAAGAGTTGGTCTCTCCAGCTACCGAGTCAACTACGTCGTTGATGTCACCTCGCAGCGAACCATCGAAATTACCGTTGTATTTATTTGCTCCATTTCTCTATGTTTCGTCGATTTTCAATGTTGAAACTTCGTGCAGTGATCTGTACTTTTTTTTTTTAGTTCTATGGTTTTATCTGCTCTATCATCACAGAATAAACAGTGCAACTGGATATCAGAAGCAAGCAAGGCACTTCCATGCATGCGTCCTGTGTAGTGTCGTCCTGAGCTGGACTTCCAGTATATCTTGAAATACTAGGGATGCAAAGGTTTGCACCCAGACTGGTGCCGAAATGATGGGGACGGATTTCGAAGGCAGATTAAGGAACATGTTAAGGAACTTGTAAGGGCAAACAAAATACTCAGATTATATATTGGATAAGTACAGGTTGTTTGAAACGCGATACTGCTGGGTGTTTGCACGAAAAAACTGCTGAATACAAATTCAGAATTATTTCGAGTCAACCATTAGCAGCAATCTCAATCTCCTACCACCAACCTTAATTCATCGTCAAGATTCCACCCCAACAGTTGGATAATTGTTTGGTGAAAAAATAGTCAGATGTAAGGAGTCTCTTTGTAATATTTTCAAGCAATTTCCATGTTACATTGAGTAAGGATACTGATTTGCATAAATAACGTACAGCTTTATGTCTTAAAAAGCTTGATAAAGCTCTACTTGCGAAGCGCTGTCTAATAAAAACTTGAACTTTACAACATTATCTTTGATTTCAGACACTGGCCAGTAAGCCAGAGCTTGCTGTCTGTCTATACCTGCTTACAATTGCCTGTAGGGCAGAGCTTGCTGTCTGTCTATACCTGCTTACAATTGCCTGTAGGGCAGAGCTTACTGTCTGTCTATACCTGCTTACAATGGCCTGTAGGGCAGAGCTTGCTGTCTGTCTATACCTGCTTACAATGGCCTGTAGGGCAGAGCTTGCTGTCTGTCTATACCTGCTTACAATGGCCTGTAGGGCAGAGCTTACTGTCTGTCTATAACTGCATTACAATGGCCTGTAGGCAGAGCTTGCTGTCTGATATACCTGCTTACAATGCCTGTAGGCAGAGCATTTGTCTGTCATACCTGCTTACAATGGCCTGTGGGCAGAGTTACTGTCTGTCATGAAATGCGAGTGGCCCTTTAGGCAGACTTACTACCTGTCTGCGTCTTCAGAAAGTATCCTGGAATTCAGAACGTGCTAGCCAGCTCCTGTTCTGAATATTGGCACTACCTTTGCTAAATTTTAGTCATATGACATTTTCCCGATCACTAATGATTTATTAAAGACGTGTGCGAGTGACGTGTGCGAGTGACGTGTGCGAGTGGCTTCACAGAACTTAAGCTCCTCATAGAATTCTTGGTGATATTCCATTACGAAGGGAAGACTTTGATGTGTCCAGTTATATAATGAATCTCCTCACTTCCTCATTTATCGTTGTGTGTGTGTGTGTGTGTGTGTGTGTGTACTCACCTAATTGTGGTTCCGGGGGTCGATTCATAGCTCCTGGCCCAGCCTCTTATGGCGCAAGGTCCATCTCTTCCTGCTCCATGAGCATCACCTCTTCTTAGCTATGAGGTACCTCTCACTACATCACTCTCCAGACCACATCCTGACAACTCTATGACTGAAGTAATACTTTCTAACATCCCTGAAACTCATCTGAGTCTTCAACTTCCAACTGTGACCCCTTGTTGTTGTGTCCCATCTCTGAAACATCCTGTCCCTATCCATCTTGCCAATTCCTCTTAGTATTTTATATGTCGTTACCATGTCCCCCTTCCCTATCCCTCCTGTCCTCCAGTATTTGTCAGGTCGATTTCATTTAAGCTCTCTTCACAGGACATGCCCCTTAGCTCCAGGACTAGTCTTGTTGCAAACCTTTGCATTTTCTCTATTTTCTTGACGTGCTTGACCAGGTGTGGGATTGCAAACTGGTGCGGCATACTCCAAAATGGGCCTGACGTACACAGTGTGTGTATGTGTGTGGGTAGGGGGGGGTTTGCGCGCACGCGTGCGGGCCCCGTCACCCCCTTCCCAGCTTTGGGAAGGGTAGTTAAGGTAGGTAATGGGGTAGTTGCTTGGCTGGTAGTGTCATTAAAGGAGAGTAAAGGATAGGAAGCTGGTGCCTGTGTTTGACACCTTGTTTTTCAGCGAGAAGCCGGTGAGCGAGAGAGAGAGAGAGAGAGAGAGAGAGAGAGAGAGAGAATATCTGTGATGATAATTCAGTCTTAAAGTATTTCATAAACAAAGTGACCTGGATTGCGTTGATATAATTGCTCATTACAAAACCTGACAGCAAAAGTACGTGAAAAGATGTTAGTATCACAATGTCTCAAAATTCAATATATTACTTTCCTGGAACTGACAGATCCAGAGTGAGTTTCTGTAACAATATACATATAAAAAGAAATTTCTTCAACGCAAGCCCCAGTAAAGCATCAGGACAGAAAGGTTTCTTCTGTTGGCAAAATTCCAGCTGTTGAGCCGTTTGATAAAGTTCTGTTAACCTTACGTTATTTGGAAATGCTGCCAACAGAAGAAAACAGGTGTTTAGTTAACCATGTTGAAAATATAGGTCACAGAATTAAAATTATGGTCGGACGCGGCAGTTATCCTTAACATCTTCACATTTCTTCCTTTTTTTAGTTAAAATGTTTTATATCATCCGGAGAATTGTGATAACTACACCACCAGTGATGATAACTACATCAGTGTGATAACTACACATCCAGTGATGATAACTGCACCAGTGTGATAACTACACCACCAGTGATGATAAATACACCAGTGTGATAACTACACCACCAGTGATGATAACTACACCACCAGTGATGATAACTACACCACCAGTGATGATAACTACACCACCAGTGATGATAAATACACCAGTGTGATAACTACACCACCAGTGATGATAACTACACCACCAGTGATGATAACTACACCAGTGTGATAACTACACCACCAGTGATGATAACTACACCACCAGTGATGATAACTACACCAGTGTGATAACTACACCACCAGTGATGATAACTACACCAGTGTGATAACTACACCACCAGTGATGATAACTACACCAGTATGATAACTACACCACCAGTGATGATAAATACATCAGTGTGATAACTACACATCCAGTGATGATAACTGCACCAGTGTGATAACTACCCACCAGTGATGATAATACACCAGGTGATAACTACACCACCAGTGAGATAACTACACCACCAGTGATGATAACTACACCACCAGTGATGATAACTACACACCAGTGATATAACTACACCAGTGTATAACTCACCACCAGTGATGATAACTACACCACCAGTGATGATAACTACACCAGTGTGATAACTACACCACCAGTGATGATAAATACACCAGTGTGATTACACCACCAGTGATGATAACTACACCAGTGTGATAACTACACCAGTGTGATAACTAGTGGGGTGATAACTACACCAGTGGGGTAATAACTACACCAGTGGAGTGATAACTACACCAGTGGAGTAATAACTACACTAGTGGAGTAATAACTACACCAG
This sequence comes from Cherax destructor, assembly GCA_009830355.1. Taxonomy (NCBI): domain Eukaryota; kingdom Metazoa; phylum Arthropoda; class Malacostraca; order Decapoda; family Parastacidae; genus Cherax; species Cherax destructor. Next base: position 72,378 of record WNWK01005378.1, read on the forward strand.
TGGGGTAATAACTACACCAGTGGAGTAATAACTACACTAATGGGGTAATAACTACACCAGTGGAGTAATAACTACACCAGTGGAGTGATAACTACACCAGTAGAGTAATAACTACACCAGTGGAGTAATAACTACACCAGTGGGGTAATAACTACACTAATGGGCATTACACCAGTGGGGTAATAACTACACTAGTGGAGTAATAACTACACCAGTGGAGAAATAACTACACCAGTGGAGTAATAACTACACTAGTAGAGTAATAACTACACCAGTGGGGTAATAACTACACCAGTGGGGTATTAACTACACCAGAGGGGTAATAACTACACCAGTGGAGTAATAACTACACCAGTGAAGAAATAACTACGCCAGTGGAGTAATAACTACACCAGTGGGGTAATAACTACACTAGTTGGGTGATAACTACACTAATGGGGCGATTACACCAGTGGAGTGATAATTACAACAGTGGGGTAATAACTACACCAGTGGAGTAATAACTACACAAGTGGGATAATAACTACACCAGTGGAGTAATAACTACACAAGTGGAGTAATAACTACATTAGTGGGGTAATAACTACACCAGTGGGGTAATAACTACACCAGAGGGGTAATAACAACACAAGTGGGGTAATAACTACACCAGTGGAGTAATAACTACGCCAGTGGAGTAATAACTACACCAGTGGGGTAATAACTACACTAGTTGGGTGATAACTACACTAATAAGGTGATTACACCAGTGGGGTGATAACTACACTAATGGGGTGATTACACCAGTGGGGTGATAATTACACCAGTGTGGTGATAACTACACCAGTGGGATGACAACTGCAGATTCTTGTCATCATGACAGTTCATGAACTCCTTTATTTCCGTCTCTTCTTTTCTCCCCATCACCCCTTTCCATCTCTTTATCACTTTTTTTATCACCCCTATATTTCTATCACCCGTTTCCTTCTCCCTATGACTTTTATATCACCCTTTTATTTCTTACTATCATCCTTTCCCTTCTCCTTATCAACCCTTTCCCTTTCATTCTCCCCCTAACACATTTTCCTATCCCCTTCACCCCTTTTTTTTTTTCCTCTAACATTTCCCCCTTCATTCCTACCCTTTTCTCTTTCCCCTTGGTCGTTTCCCTTTTCCGCTCTCATCTTCGTCGCTTTGCCCTTTAGCAACCTCTTCTCTTTACCCATATTGCTTTCTCTTCTTCTCGGAGGTAAGAGCGGTGGGAAGGCAATCCAAGAGAGTGGTGTATACTCAAGGCAACACAGAACTTTCCTCTCGTATAAAGTTTTGCAACTGATACAGTGGCTGTATGAGATCTTCCCTTAGTGCTGAGGTCTTATCTTAGTGCTGAGGAGATCTTCCCTTAGTGCTGAGATCTTATCTTAGTGCTGAGACCTTCCCTTAGTGCTGAGGAGATCTTCCCTTAGTGCTGAGATCTTATCTTAGTGCTGAAAGCTTCCCTTAGTGCTGAGATCTTATCTTAGTGCTGAAAGCTTCCCTTAGTGCTGAGATCTTATCTTAGTGCTGAGATCTTCCCTTAGTGCTGAGATCTTATCTTAGTGCTGAAAGCTTCCCTTAGTGCTGAGATCTTATCTTAGTGCTGAGATCTTATCTTAGTGCTGAGAGCTTCCCTTAGTGATGATCTTAATGCTGAAAGCTTCCCTTAGTGCTGAGATCTTATCTTAGTGCTGAGATCTTATCTTAGTGCTGAGAGCTTCCCTTAGTGCTGAGATCTTACCTTAGTGCTGAGATCTTATCTTAGTGCTGAGATCTTATCTTAGTGCTGAGATCTTATCTTAGTGCTGAGAGCTTCCCTTAGTGATGATCTTAATGCTGAAAGCTTCCCTTAGTGCTGAGATCTTATCTTAGTGCTGAGATCTTATCTTAGTGCTGAAATCTTCCCTTAGTGATGATCTTAATGCTGAAAGCTTCCCTTAGTGCTGAGATCTTATCTTAGTGCTGAGAGCTTCCCTTAGTGCTGATCTCAGCACTAAGGGAATGACGGCACTCATTTATCCCAAGTCATAGGGATTGAACCTCCGGGATCCTGGAGTTTACTTGGAGAGGGTTTCGGGGGTCAACGCCCCCCACGGCTCGGTCTGAGACCAGGCCTCATGGTGGATCAGGGTCTGATCAAGCAGGCTGTTACTGCCGGCCGCACGAGAACTGACGTACGAACCACAGCCCGGCTGGTCAGGTACTGACTTTAGGTGCCTGTCCAGTGCCTTCTTGAAGACAACCAGGGGTCTATTGGTAATCCCCTTTATGTATGCTGGGAGGCAGTTGAACAGTCTTGGGCACACTTATTGTGTTGTCTCTAAATGTACTCGTGACGCCCCTGCTTTTCATCGGGGGAATGTTGCATCTCCTGCAGAGTCTTTTGCTTTCATAGGAAGTGATTTTCGTGTGCAGGTTTGGTACCAATCCCTCCAGGACCGACTCTATCGTTCTCAATTTATCTGAGGAACCTAACTTAATCGTAACTAACCCAATATAACTTAATCTTACCTAACTTAATGTAACCTAATCTTACCTAACCCAGTGTACCCTAATCTTACCTAGCGAGTGAATATTGGTGACTGTTTCTTTTTTAGTTCACTCAGCC
>WNWK01005378.1:80000-112500 GCA_009830355.1 Cherax destructor
CATCCTCAGTGTTGACAGCTGGCGTGGTCATCTTCAGTGTTGACAGCCGGCGTGGTCATCTTCAGTGTTGACAGCCGGCGTGGTCATCTTCAGTGTTGACAGCTGGCGTGGGCATCCACAGTGTTGACAGCCGGCGTGGTCATCAGTGTTGACAGCTGGCGTGGTCATCTTCAGTGTTGACAGCTGGCGTGGTCATCTTCAGTGTTGACAGCTGGCGTGGTCATCTTCAGTGTTGACAGCCGGCGTGGTCATCTTCAGTGTTGACAGCTGGCGTGGTCATCTTCAGTGTTGACAGCCGGCGTGGTCATCTTCAGTGTTGACAGCCTTCGTGATCATCTTCAGTGTTGACAGCCGGCGTGGTCATCTTCAGTGTTGACAGCCGGCGTGGTCATCTTCAGTGTTGACAGCCGGCGTGGTCATCTTCAGTGTTGACAGCCGGCGTGGTCATCCTCAGTGTTGACAGCTGGCGTGGTCATCTTCAGTGTTGACAGCCGGCGTGGTCACCTTCAGTGTTGACAGCTGGCGTGGTCATCTTCAGTGTTGACAGCCGGCGTGGTCATCTTCAGTGTTGACAGCTGGCGTGGTCATCTTCAGTGTTGACAGCCGGCGTGGTCATCTTCAGTGTTGACAGCCTTCGTGATCATCTTCAGTGTTGACAGCTGGCGTGGTCATCTTCAGTGTTGACAGCTGGCGTGGTCATCTTCAGTGTTGACAGCCGGCGTGGTCATCTTCAGTGTTGACAGCTGGCGTGGTCATCTTCAGTGATGACATCTGGCGTGGTCATCTTCAGTGATGACAGCTGGCGTGGTCATCTTCAGTGTTGACAGCTTTTTATGATAGCTCATCGTTCTGACTTCTCGTAGTCATCTTTCTGACCTCTGGTAGTCGTCTTTCTGACCTCTGGTAGTCGTCTTTCTGACCTCTGGTAGTCGTCTTTCGACTTCTTTCTAACTAATCCCCATGTGCACTCACCTACGTGTGGTTCCAGAGTCTCAGCTCCTGGTCCTGTCTTTTAAACTGGCAGGTATTGGGTTTACCCTCTTGGTTTCGAGAACCCTATCGTACCTATTCTTAAAGCTGTGTATAAATCCTGACTCTTTATCATTTTGCCTCCGAGATCCCCCTAACTTCCTCATTCCTCTCAGGCTTAGGAAATATACCCCAATATACCCGTGACTCATCCGTATTTTTAACTTCCATCTGTGCCCTTTTGTACCAGTTTCCCGCCTCCTCTCGAACAGCCACTTCCTCTCCACCGTATTAATTTCTTTAAGTATTCCGTACTTCGTTATCTCGTCTCCCTTAATCAATCTCTCCTATAACGTCATTACGGTTCATCTCCTTTAGTCTCTCCTCACAGCTCACGCCCCTTACCTCAGAGACTAGTAACTAATTAACACACAAACAAACACACAAAACAAAAAAACACACAAAAAACCAGGCCAAGCGTCTATCGACAAGTGACTTTGTCATGGGGTACCTCGCACGCACACACTCCACATTTTCCCGTCATTGGAACAATTTTCACTTTTCAGCTGTCAATTGTCATTCACAGTTGACTGGCAACAACAAAATGATCGAACGTTTCTCTTCTGTTAACTAAAACACTGAAAAAAACTTATTTACTGAACACCCTGTGTTGAAGGTTTCAGAACACTCACTGAACACGTGTTGAATGTTTCAGAACACTCACTGAACACGTATTGAATGTTTCAGAACACTCACTGAACACGTGTTGAAGGTTTCAGAACACTCACTGAACACTTGTTGAAGGTTTCAGAACACTCACTGAACACGTGTTGAAGGTTTCAGAACACTCACTGAACACGTGTTGAAGGTTTCAGGAACACATACTGAACATGCAACTGGAGGCTTCAGGAACACATACTGAACATGCAACTGGAGGCTTGAGTTGGTCAGTGTTGGGAAAACAGAAAACTTAATCAATTTTAATCACTGTGTCATTTTATTTGTCAATTATTTCTGCATACTCGTTAATAAAATACAACAACTGAATGTTGAACGATAACTTATGAACTCCGCTTTCCCTCTCCAGTGAGGACATGCAAATATATATATATATATATATATATATATATATATATATATATATATATATATATATATATATATATATATATATACACACACACACACACACATATGCAGTGAGTGGACATCCAGCAACAGTATCCAGCAGATAGTTTTCCACACTTTTAGGACAGTGATATCTACTGGTGTGGTGTGTTTTGTGGCAGTGAAACTGTGACAACTGGTGATGTGTCATTTCTAAGTGTAAAAGGGGTGCAGTCACAACCAGGTATGTGTTGTGTGGAACTGTAATAGTGATGCAATAACAACTGGTAATGTGCCGTTTGGGAGTTTAACAGTGATACAGTCACAACTAGTGATGTTTGGTGCGAGGCTGAGACAGTGGTACAGTCACAGCCAGTCCAGAGGTAGAGTGCACATATCAGCTGGAGCAGAGAAACTAAATTTGAGTTAATTATGCATGCTTTAATGCACACACCATGTACTGTGTGCTCTGTCAGACTAAATAAAACTGTCACTGTGCACGCATGAATGCACGCAGCACGCACACACACACACATAACATATACAACAGGCCTAGTGTCTAATCGACATGTGCCTAGGACAAAATGGTAGCTAACACATATACGTACACACACACACACACACACACACACACACACACACACACACAAACACACACATACACACGCACTACAAACATCTAACCCATAAAAAATTATGGTGGCTCAGAGGGGAAGTCAAAGTCGAAGTCTCAGGAGATCAGAGGAAGATGGTCCTGGTAAGGAAGAATGGATGGAAGAGCAATGTAAAAGGATGGAACAGTAGTGGGAGACCAAACTAGGTGAGCTTTCTGCGAAAATAGAAACGAGGGTGGAAGCAGAGAAGAAGAAATGGGAGTCACAAGTTGAAGCCACTGAAGCCATGATACAGGCCCTAGAATATGAGATAAATATGCTGAAGTGAGTTACATGGCTATTGCCCAGAGGAGATAAGGCATCTGAAACAGGTACACTCCTATTAAAAGAGGAGCCCAATGGAAAGGAAGGAGACAAGACTTACGCTAAGGCCCTATCAGTCCACCAAACAAGGCTGAGAAATGTAGAGGAAAGCTGTTAGGAGCAGGGATAGCAGTAAGTGACGTGGGGGAAGGTAGAGGTGACAGGTCCCATGAAGAGGCACGACCAAGAGTTACAGGGAAAAATAAGGAAGACAATAGCTATGTACAAATGGGACCCAGTGACACAGAGGAAAAAGCAATTGGAGGATGGGAGGGAGAAGTCAGTGTTTATTCACGGGCTTCATGAGAGCGAGGGGAGGACACATAATGAAAGATAGCAGAAAGAAAAACAGGAGATTGAAAACATCATCAAAGAAATAGGCGAGTAGGATATGACTGAGATAGTAAATTTTCAGAGAATAGGAGTATGCAGCACCAGTTTGGAACCCACACCTAGCCAAGCAAGAAAAGAAATTAGAGAAAGTGCAAAGGTTTGCAACAAGACTAGTCCCAGAGCTAAGGGGTATATCCTACGAGGAGAGGTTAAGGGAAATCGACCTGACGACACTGGAGAACAGGAGAGATAGGGGGGATATGACAATGACATAAAATTCTGAGAGAAATTGACAAGGTGGACAGAGACAGATGTTCCAGAGATGGAACACAGCAACAAGGGGTCACAACTGAAAGTTGAAGACTCAGATGAAGCAAAGGAATGTTAGGAAGTATTTCTTCAGTCACAGAGTTGTCAGGAAGTAGAATAGTCTGGGAAGTGATGTAGTGGAGGCAGGTTCCATACATAGCTTTAAGAAGAGGTATGATAAAGCTCATGGAGCAGAAAGAGTGACCTAGTAGCGACCAGTGAAGAGGCGGGGCCTGGAGCTGTGGATCGACCCCTGCAACCACAATGAGGTGAGTACATGCCCACGCACACACACGCACGCTCGCACACGCACGCTCGCACACGCACGCACACACACACACACGCACGCACGCACGCACGCACGCACGCACGCACGCACGCACGCACGCACGCACGCACGCACACACACACACACACTCTCCAACTTCACTATTGACTCCGCTCAAATGTGTAAGATTGGCAAAGTTTCCCCAAGTCCTGAACTTTCTCTTGACAAGTCTCGACGCAAACAGTCATATCAACACCTTCGTCGACCAGTCTACAGTTATACAGCATCTTCGTCGACCAGTCTACAGTTATATAGCATCTTCTTCGACCAGTCTACAGTTATACAACACCTTCGTCGACCAGTCTACAGTTATGCAACACCTTCGTCGACCAGTCTACAGTTATACACCTTCGTCGACCAGTCTACATAGACATGTCTCGCACACTTCTCTCAGTCCTCCCTTGAGGAAGGTTGTCTTCATGCTGGTGAAGGGCTCTTGATCTTAGTAACTGGAGCTACCATAGTCCTCCATGGATCGAACCATATTACTTCTCACCCCCGGGGAATAATAATTATTATAGTAATAATAAAAACAATAATAAAAACATAAACAATAATAAAAACAAAAACAATAATAATAATAGCAATAATAATAATAATAATAATAATAATAATAATAATAATAATAAAATTAATAATATTTATAATAATAATAGCAATAATAATAATAATAATAAAATAGTAATAAATCTCGCTATCCAGTCGTTACTGATAGTAAGTGAAATAATTTGATATCCAATAATTGCAGTGATAACAAGTAACATTGTAACGCAGACCAGCCAGCAGTGATACCACTTTCCTTTCTCCATGTTGATTACCTAGCAGTGATACCAAATGTACATTCTGACGTAGCTTAAGCCACTGTGACAAGTCACACATTTTGATGTAGATCTACCAAAAACACTGAATCATCACAGCAGTGCCTCTAGGTATAGGTTTTCCCATGTCTGTCTGTGTGTGTGTCTGTCTGTCTCTCTCTCTCCCTGAGACATTTCACTGCCTCATACTCACTGCTGACTGCACCTCACTGTTTATATCCTCTGGGAAGACCTGTTCCTCTGATATTGTGGTAGACGGCTTTGGGTGGTGTGGGTGAGGCTGGTGCCAAGGGACCCCCACACACGCGCCAGTCCCCACCTTAACGTAGGCTCCATCCTTCCGTCCTTTGACTGTCTAGACGCTGGAATATAAGGAACTGGGGCTACCCTCACCACTTCCTCGGATCAAACTTGATTATCTCCCATTCCCAGGCGCTGTAAGACCCTACGGGTTTAGCGTTTCCTTATGATGATGATGAAGATAATAATAATAATAATAAAATAGTAATAATAATAATGTTAGATGTGTTGACGTGTTAAGTGAGGTGAAGAGAGTTCTGCAAATGGCTAGACCCAAGTTTCCAAGTGAGCTGAGCTTCCAAGTGAGCTGAGCTTCCAAGTGAGCTGAACTTCCAAGTGAGCTGAGCTTCCAAGTGAGCTGAGCTTCCAAGTGAGCTGAGCTTCCAAGTGAGCTGAACTTCCAAGTGAGCTGAGCTTCCAAGTGAGCTGAACTTCCAAGTGAGCTGAGTAAGCTTTATGTTCTTCTCTTCTACATGTCCTGTTCCTCTCCTACTTCTATCCTTCTCCTCCTAACCTTCATTCTTTCAACCTCTTGTGTTTCTATTCATTTTCTATCTCTGACCTCCACCGTCCCCCCTCTCCTACTATCCATCTCTTACCCTGCCTCCTCTCCTACTATCCATCTCTTACCCTGCCTCCTCACCTACTAACCATCTCCTACCCTGCCTCCTCACCTACTAACCATCTCCTACCCTGCCTCCTCCCCTACTAACCATCTCCTACCATGCCTCCTCACCTACTAACCATCTCCTACCCTGCCTCCTCACCTACTAACCATCACCTACCCTGCCTCCTCTCCTACTATCCATCTCCTACCCTGCCTCCTCACCTACTAACCATCTCCTACCATGCCTCCTCACCTACTAACCATCACCTACCCTGCCTCCTCACCTACTAACCATCTCCTACCCTGCCTCCTCCCCTACTAACCATCACCTACCCTGCCTCCTCACCTACTAACCATCACCTACCCTGCCTCCTCACCTACTAACCATCTCCTACCCTGCCTCCTCACCTACTAACCATCACCTACCCTGCCTCCTCCCTACCATCCATCTCCTACCCTGCACTCCTCACCTACTAACCATCTCCTACCCTGTCTCCTCACCTACTAACCATCTCCTACCCTGCCTCCTCACCTACTAACCATCACCTACCCTGCCTCCTCACCTACTAACCATCTCCTACCCTGCCTCCTCACCTACTAACCATCACCTACCCTGCCTCCTCTCCTACTATCCATCTCCTACCCTGCCTCCTCTCCTACTATCCATCTCCTACCCTGCCTCCTCACCTACTAACCATCTCCTCCCTGCCTCCTCACCTACTAACCATCTCCTACCCTGCCTCCTCACCTACTAACCATCTCCTACCCTGCCTCCTCACCTACTAACCATCTCCTACCCTGCCTCCTCACCTACTAACCATCTCCTACCCTGCCTCATCACCTACTAACCATCTCCTACCCTGCCTCCTCACCTACTAACCATCTCCAACCCTGCCTCCTCACCTACTAACCATCTCCTACCCTGCCTCCTCACCAACTAACCATCTCCTACCCTGCCTCCTCTCCTACTAACCATCTCCTACCCTGCCTCCTCACCTACTATCCATCTCCTACCCTGCCTCCTCACCTACTAACCATCTCCTACCCTGCCTCCTCACCTACTAACCATCTCCTACCCTGCCTCCTCCCCTACTAACCATCACCTACCCTGCCTCCTCACCTACTAACCATCTCCTACCCTGCCTCCTCACATACTAACCATCTCCTACCCTGCCTCCTCACCTACTAACCATCTCCTACAATGCCTCCTCACCTACTAACCATCACCTACCCTGCCTCACCTACTAACCATCTCCTACCCTGTCTCCTCACCTACTAACCATCTCCTACCCTGCCTCCTCTCCTACTAACCATCTCCTACCCTGCCTCCTCACCTACTAACCATCTCCTACCCTGCCTCCTCACCTACTAACCATCTCCTACCCTGCCTCCTCACCTACTAACCATCCCTACCCTGCCTCCTCACCTACTAACCATCACCTACCCTGCCTCCTCACCTACTAACCATCCCTACCCTGCCTCACCTCACCATACCTACCCTGCCTCTCACCTACTACCTCACCCCTGCCTCCTCACCTACTAACCATCACCTACCCTGCCTCCTCACCTACTAACCATCTCCTACCCTGCCTCCTCACCTACTAACCATCACCTACCCTGCCTCCTCACCTACTAACCATCACCTACCCTGCCTCCTCACCTACTAACCATCACCTACCCTGCCTCCTCACCTACTAACCATCTCCTACCCTGCCTCCTCACCTACTAACCATCACCTACCCTGCCTCCTCACCTACTAACCATCACCTACCCTGCCTCCTCACCTACCCTGCCTCCTCACCTACTAACCATCACCTACCCTGCCTCCTCACCTACTAACCATCACCTACCCTGCCTCCTCACCTCCATACTATGCCTTCACCTACAACCATCACCTACCCTGCCTCCTCACCTACTAACCATCACCTACCCTGCCTCCTCACCTACTAACCATCACCTACCCTGCCTCCTCACCTACTAACCATCACCTACCCTGCCTCCTCACCTACTAACCATCACCTACCCTGCCTCCACTCTCACTCCCTCTACTATACCATCACCTACCCTGCCTCCTCACCTACTAACCATCTCCTACCCTGCCTCCTCACCTACTAACCATCACCTACCCTGCCTCCTCACCTACTAACCATCACCTACCCTGCCTCCTCACCTACTAACCATCACCTACCCTGCCTCCTCACCTACTAACCATCCCTACCCTGCCTCCTCACCTACTAACCATCACCTACCCTGCCTCCTCACCTACTACCCATCACCTACCCTGCCTCCTCACCTACTAACCATCACCTACCCTGCCTCCTCACCTCTAACCATCCCTACCCTGCCTCCTCACCTACTAACCATCACCTACCCTGCCTCCTCACCTACCCTGCCTCCTCACCTACTAACCATCACCTACCCTGCCTCCTCACCTACCCTGCCTCCTCACCTACAACCATCCCTACCCTCTCCTCACCTACTAACCATCACCTACCCTGCCTCCTCACCTACTAACCATCACCTACCCTGCCTCCTCACCTACTAACCATCACCTACCCTGCCTCCTCACCTACTAACCATCACCTACCCTGCCTCCTCACCTACTAACCTCACCTACCCTGCCTCCTCACCTACTAACCATCACCTACCCTGCCTCCTCACCTACTAACCATCACCTACCCTGCCTCCTCACCTACTAACCATCACCTACCCTGCCTCTCACCTACTAACCATCACCTACCCTGCCTCCTCACCTACTAACCATCACCTACCCTGCCTCCTCACCTACTAACCATCACCTACCCTGCCTCCTCACCTACTAACCATCACCTACCCTGCCTCCTCACCTACTAACCATCACCTACCCTGCCTCCTCTTCGTCTATGAACTAATTTCCTCGCCACAGAAGCTCTTCAATGCCATATAGAAGGCGAGATGTCTCTTGAGGAATTAATTCTGGGCCTCTGAGATAGAGAGCAAGAAAGGGAGGGATTGAGGGAGTGAGGGAGGATTGGTGGAAAGGAGGAGGATGTGAAGAAGGAAAGGTGGGTTGAATAGAGGTTGATAGAGAGATGGAGGGAGAGGAAAGTGGGAAGGAGTTGAGAAAAGATGGAGAGGGATGAGGGTTAGATAAAGGGAAGAATTGATGGGAAGGGGATAAAGGAAGAGGAACAGAAGGAGAAAGAGTCAAATAAAGATGTGAAAGACCGAGGAAGGAAATACTCTCCTGTGTGGCATAGTGTCCAAGTCTTTCTGGTAGTCTAGGAACATGCGCTCCATCACCACTCAGTGTCTCCATCACCACTCAGTGTCTCCATCACCACTCTGTGTCTCCATCACCACTCAGTGTCTCCATCACCACTCAAGTGTCTCAGAGGAAACACCTCAGCTTCCATCACCACTCAGTGTCTCCCAGGAAACATCTCAGCTTCCATCACCTCTCAGAGCATCACCACTCAGTGTCTCCATCACCACTCAGTGTCTCCCAGGAAACACCTCAGCTTCATCACCTCTCAGAGCATCACCACTCAGTGTCTTCCAGGAAACACCTCAGCTTCATCACCTCTCAGAGTATCACCACTCAGTGTCTCCCAGGAAACATCTCAGCTTCATCACCTCTCAGAGCATCACCACTCAGTGTCTCCCAGGAAACATCTCAGCTTCCATCACCTCTCAGAGCATCACCACTCAGTGTCTCCCAGGAAACACCTCAGCTTCATCACCTCTCAGAGCATCACCACTCAGTGTCTCCCAGGAAACACCTCAGCTTCATCACCTCAGAGCATCACCCAGTGTCTCCCAGGAAACCTCAGCTTCATCACCTCTCAGAGCATCACCACTCAGTGTCTCCCAGGAAACATCTCAGCTTCATCACCTCTCAGAGCATCACCACTCAGTGTCTCCCAGGAAACATCTCAGCTTCATCACCTCTCAGAGCATCACCACTCAGTGTCTCCCAGGAAACATCTCAGCTTCCATCACCTCTCAGAGCATCACTACTCAGTGTCTCCCCCCAGGAAACATCTCAGTTTCATCACCTCTCAGAGCATCACTACTCAGTGTCTCCCAGGAAACATCTTAGCTTCCATCACCTCTCAGAGCATCACCACTCAGTGTCTCCCAGGAAACATCTCAGCTTCCATCACCTCTCAGAGCATCACCACTCAGTGTCTCCCAGGAAACATCTCAACCTCCATTTTCTTCTTACATTTTTAAGAATCTTAATCCAACTCCATCAACACTTTTTTAGTTTTCCTTCAACACGACACGAGTTATTTCTTAAATCTTTATTAGTGGCGGCGGTGGTGGTAATGGTAATGGTGGTTGTGGTGGTGATGGTGATAGTGGTTGTGTTGGTGATAGATGAGGACGTGATGGAGGTGGTTGTAGTAATTTTAGTAGTCTTTGTTGTAGTAGTGCTAGAGGTGGTGGTGGTGCTAGTAGTGGTTCTTGTAATAGTTCTAAGGGTGGTGGGGTGGTGGTGGTGGTGATAGTGACGGTTGTAATAATAAGTAAGACGCATGTGGAACAGTTGGGTATGTTTACTGTTGAAACGTTTCGCCTACGCGGTAGGCTTCATCAGTCAAATGCAGAGGAGAATGTATTGTAGGCAGCAGGAGTAGTGGCGAGGTAAAGATGATGTAGTAAGTCCATCAACCTTGGAGAAATAGTTTAAGGTGGTCAGTCTCTCAGCCTGAAGCATGAGAATAGAGTCTTAAATACTGTCGAAGGTGAGGTGGAAGATCTCGAACACGTTGCAGGGGACGGAGTTCACTAATAAAGGCAAGAAGACAAGCTCTGAAGAGCACTGGAGCAAGCCTACTGGCCCATCCTAGGCAGGTCTTTCTGGAATCCAACCCTTCTCACTCATAACTAGTAGTTAGGCAACACAATGGTATCTAGGTACATAGGATATCTTCTACAACTTTATCACTTAACTACTAGTTATGGATGAGGAGGTTTGGATTCCAGAGGGACCTGTCTAGCATGGGCCAGTAGACTTGCTGTTGTGCTCCTCAGTTCTTGCTTCTACTAGTGAACCTTGTCCCATGCAAAGTCTTCCAGATCTCATGTTTCAGCTTCATATCGTTCCAGACCATGAACCTGGTGATATATAGCGAGCGAGGTTCTTCAGTTGTCTGTCCTCTCCCCAAGTATTCCTAATACACAAATATAACTTAGAAATGATATTGAAATGGTCTTCATTCAATAACAGCAAAGATCAATGAAGGCACGACTTTATTACTAAGAGAGTGGAGACAACGAGGTGACCTCAAATAAAGATACTAAAACAATTCACAAATACTAAAGTAAGAAGATTTTGTTGAAGTGCAAAACGAACCAGTTAAACGAAACACTGTGGCAAGCGGAATAACACAAACGAGGGGTTTAAGGTCTTTTTGCAAATTTATTGAACAACGGAACAGTCTTTCCTCTGATGTAGTTAGCAGGAAATCAATTCGGTCCTCTTAAGAGCTGATTAGAAGTTTACTTTGCTAATATAAGATACTTGTAGTCACAATGGAGGGATGACTACATACAGTGCAGGTGCTGGTGGTAGATGACACAGGTGCTGGTGGTACAGGACACAGGTGCTAGTGGTACAGGACACAGGTGCTGGTGGTACAGGACACAGGCACTGGTGACGGAGGACACAGGTGCTGGTGGTAGAGGACACAAGTGCTGGTGGTAGAGGACACAGGTGCTAGTGGTACAGGACACAGGTGCTGGTGGTAGAGGACACAGACTTCCCTGGCATTAAGTCCAGGCTTACACAGGATGTTTGGTTCACCATGGTATATCTGCGGCAGTGGCGTCATAAGGTGGGGGCGGGGCCGCCTCGGGTGACACCATCAAGGGGTGGCACCATGGAGCCTCTAAAGTGACACTAATGCACAAAACAGTGCTGCACCAACATAAGAGAAAAAAATCCTTTGTTTCTATACAGCAATCAAGAATGTGTCAGCCATGTTTGGGGTCATTCAAACGAAGAATCTTGTGCAGCTACTGAAGAAGAATTGAAGGTGATAGCTTCAAGACTCACAGACTTCTATAATGAAATATGCAAGAATGATCTCATGCTTGAAATACCAAGACTAAGGAGGCACCTGCAAACTGCTGATGTTGATCTTGAAAAAGTTAAGCACTGGACTGCACTAACATTCATAGCTGAATGGGATTTCATTGAATCTCTTGCAACTCTGACACTCTGCCTGAGGTTGTTCCTTACTGTGTGTGTTTCTGTGGCTTCTTGTGGAAGGAGTTTCTCCAAGTTGAAGCTGATTAAAAACTATTTACGCTCTACAATGAGTCAATCCAGAATCTCTGACTTAGCAATGTTATCCATAGAAAATGGGTCAATTGACAGCATTGATTTTGATGATGTGATTGATGATTTTGCAGGATTGAAGGCAAGGAAATGTAAGATGTGATTTATTGAGATGTTACCTGTACTCAAGGTCACTGAGATGTTACCTGTACTCAAGGTCACTGAGATGTTACCTGTACTCAAGGTCACTGAGATGTTACCTGTACTCAAGGTCACTGAGATGTTACCTGTACTCAGGGTCACTGAGATGTTACCTGTACTCAAGGTCACTGAGATGTTACCTGTACTCAAGGTCAAATCGGAACTAGTGTTTCTCTGACATTGCAATGTTTTTTTTTTCATTGTTGAAGATGAATAAATAAATGTAGGATGTGTTGCTGTACTCAAAGTGGTATTTGAGTTTATGTTTCCTCAATATTATTACGATTATGTATTTTATCATTAATAAAGTTGAGAAGTATTCTCCTGTTCGGTTTATGGCCCTTAAACGTTCTCATTGCTAAACATAAGTCACTGGTCATGCAGTAGTGACGTCACTGGAGTTTACTCCCCCCATCCCCCCGCCCTTAGATTTCATGGGGGTGACACCAAAGATGCCGCCCCGGGTGACACCAACCCTAGCAACGCCACTGATCTGCGGCACAGTACAGTACCATTAGTGGTAGTTACAGTGATGTGGTTGGCAGGGAAGTAAACGCAAGTAGTTGTACTGCGAGTATTGGTACTTTTGCACTCTTACATACACACACTTCGTCTCGACCCCTGCAACCACAAATAGGTGAGTACACTCACCCTCTCCTGCATCACACACTTCCCCACGATCTCGTTCTCTCTCTCCCAAACACATTCCTCTCCTTCACACACATTCTTTTCACACTATTCCTATCCCCAACTCTGTAGCCCTCCCTCAACACGCTTTCTTACACACTTTTCTTCAACACTCTCCCTCACATCATATAACCACTCTCTGACAACGAGGTATTGACGCCCGTTCGCCTGCTGAGATGACCCAAGGTGATCCCCTTTGAAGGATACAATGAGAAAGAGAGAGAGAGAGAGAGAGAGAGAGAGAGAGAGAGAGAGAGAGAGAGAGGAAGATAGTAGAAGAATTTAAAGTTAACACCAGAACTATCTGTTGAATACTGCTTACTTAGTACACAAGGCACAGTACTCGCCCCCTTTCTGTTCCTCATCCTCATATCAGACATAGACAGTGATGTAATCCATAGCACCGTGTCATCCTTTGCAGACGATACTAGGATCTGCATGAGAGTGTCATCCATTGGGGATACGGCAAATCTCCAAGAAGATATAAACAAAGTTTTCCAATGGACAACAGAGAACAATATGATGTTCAATGAAGACAAATTCCAACTACTCCGTTATGGAAAACTGGAGGAAATAATAGCTAGAACAGAGTATACTACAAACTGTGATCATACAACAGAGCGGAAAAATAATGTGAGGGACCTGGGAGTGGTAATGTCTGAGGATCTCACTTTCAAGGATCACAACAGTGCCACTATCACAAGTGCAAAGAAAATGATAGGATGGATAATGAGAACGTTCAAAACAAGAGATGCCAAGCCAATGATGATCCTTTTCAAATCACTTGTTCTCTCTAGGCTGGAATACTGCTGTACATTAACATCTCCGTTCAAAGCAAGTGAAATTTGCAGATCTAGAGTGTACAAAGAACCTTTACTGCACATATAAATTCTATCAAACACCTCAACTACTGGGAACGCTTGGAAGAATTTAACAACAGCCTCGCACCAAGCATTAGGGGAATTACCAATAGGCCCTTGGCTGCCTTCAAGAGGGAGCTGGACAGGTACTTAAAGTTGGTGCCGGATCAGCCGGGCTGTGGTTCATACGTTGGACTACGTGCGGCCAGCAGTAACAGCCTGGTTGATCAGGCTCTGATCCACCGGGAGGCCTCGTCGTGGACCGGGCCGTGGGGGCGTCGATCCCCGGAATACCCTCCAGGTAGTCTTCATTAAGGACCGTCTGCTGTCATCTAGATGTCTAAGGCAAAGACAGTGAAGCAGAAGGCTCTCTTCTCACCTTTCATCCCCTATGGTCACTTCCAGCTAAAACCGGAGGAAAAACATACTATACCGTATTGACAAACATTATGGAATTTATAGATGTGAGTGAATGGAAGACAGGCTGACCTCAAATTATCTTTACTGCCTTGGTACTACTTGCACCGCACATGACAATACTCCAGTGCTACCCACAGATCTGTGTACACCACTGGTTCTACCTCTAAATACTGTGCTACGGGTGGATGCCAACAAGCGGATAGTCTATGCTGCTCCGGAGGAAACACCAGGATACCGGTGATCACTGCTCCAAATACCACTAATCACCATCACTACCTCTACTTCATGCACTGCTATCATTATTACCTGGGTGGCTCATTGTCCACTAATGCTTCTGATGTAGCTGCTGAATTAGCATCAGGAATCTACTGACCACAGTCCCTGTATAGGAACAAGTTGAATAACATGCTCGCAAACTTATTGTTCCCCTGGTTCTTAAATAACGGCCTTGTCTTTGCACTTACAGCTTCAGCAAGTACGTAGTTCATTCCGGTGGGTTATAATCGTGTTTACAAAAAGCTTTTACCCGTTTATGTTACATTTTTGCCTCAAAATTTTATTTCAGTGTTTTGGGCTCTTAACTTGTACTTCAAATAGTTCTTCATGTATGAGTGTGCGAAACTCTTTAATATATTCAAGGTTTGATGAGATCTCGTAGTCTCGGTTTCTTAAGAGAGAACAGGCTAACTACTACGAGGTTTTGCTCATGTGTTTGTTTCTTGGTAATAAGAACATAAGAAAGAAGAAACACTGCAGCAGGCCTACTAGGCCCATGCGAGGCAGGTCCAAGTCTCCAACCGGCTTAAGCCAATGCCCCGACCCAGCCGGGTCAGGTTACATTCACTTAAGGAATTAGTACGGCATCTGACCTAGTAGCACAAGCTAGTCAGGTCCAACTCACACCAACCCACACCCACTCATGTATTTATCTAACCTAATTTTAAAACTACACAACGTCCCAGCCCCTATGACGGTACTCGGGAGTTTGTTCCACTCATCCACAACTCTATTACCAAACCAGTGCTTTCCTATATCCTTCCTGAATCTGAACTTTTCCAACTTGAAACCATTGCTGCGAGTCCTGTCTTGGCTGGATATTTTCAGCACGCTATTTACATCCCCTTTATTTATTCCTGTTTTCCATTTATACACCTCAATCATATATCCCTAATTCTACGTCTTTCTAGAGAGTACAGATTCAAGGCCCTCAGTCTATCCTCATAGGGAAGATTTCTGATACATGGGATCAACTTTGTCATCCTCCTCTGTACGTTTTCCAGTGCATTTATATCCATTCTGTAATACGGTGACCAGAACTGTGCAGCATAATCTAAATGAGGCCTAACCAAAGATATATAGAGTTGAAGAACAACCTGAGGACCGGGTGTTTCGGCTCCTTCAGTGCCCTGGTGATGGACCGGGTGTTTCGGCTCCTTCAGTGCCCTGGTGATGGACCAGGTGCTTCGGCTCCTTCAGTGCCCTGGTGATGGACCGGTCTTCGGCTCCTTCAGTGCCCTGGTGATGGACCGGGTGCTTCGGCTCCTTCAGTGCCCTGGTGATGGACCAGGTGCTTCGGCTCCTTCAGTGCCCTGGTGATGGACCGGGTGCTTCAGCTCCTTCAGTTCGCTCTTTGGTAGTGCCCTGATTATCGGATGGATGGAGTAGAAGTTGGGTTGGAAAGGTGTTTTTGTTTGTGGGATTGGTTTAGGGTTTGAGGGGGACCTGCCTAGTGTGGGCCGGTTGGCCTGCTGCAGTGTTACTTCCTTCTGTAATCTTATGAGAGAGGGGTTAGATTTGAGCGGGACTTGGAGGGTTGTGAAGGTTGCTTGGGTGCCGCTGGGGATGGGATTGGCAAATATTTTTGTTGGTGGGTTGGTTTTGACATGGATCTGCCTAGTATGGGCCAGTAGGCCTGTTGCAGTGTTCCTCCTTTCTTATGTTCTTATTATTTATACTTCTTGATATGAAGCCAAGGATTCTGTTAGCTTTATTGCGAACACTTATGCACTGTTTGTTTTGTCTGTTTCAGATTACTACTAACCAGAACTCCTAAATCCTTCTCGTAATCACAAGTATTAAGATCTACATTATTCAGGTTATATGTGGCATGGTTATTGTCCTGCCCAACATTTAGAACTTTGCATTTGTCTACATTAAACTGCATCTGCCACTTCTCCGACCACTGCATCAGTCTATTCAAATCATCCTGGAGTGCTCTAATGTCCTCATTAGAATGAATTGGACGGCCTATTTTGGTGTCATCAGCAAATTTGCTTATGTTGCTATTTATTCCCTCATCTATGTCGTTTATGTAAATTGTAAACAACAGGGGGCCCGAAACTGACCCCTGTGGAACACCGCTTGAGACGTGCCCCCATTCTGATTTCTCTCCATTTATGTAAACTCTCTGCCGCCTATTTGTCAACCATGCCTCTACCCAGGAAAAAAATTCTCCTCCTATTCCGTGTGTCTTAAGTTTTCTCAACAGCCTCTGATGTGGAACTTTATCGAAAGCCTTACTGAAGTCCATATACACAATATCATATTCAATACCATGATCTACCTCCTCAAACACCTTAGTGAAAAAAGTTAGTAAATTCGTAAGACAGGAACGCCCCTTAGTAAAACCGTGTTGAGATTCATTAATCAATTTATGCCTTTCAAGATGGCTACGAATTGCCTCGGCAATTATTGATTCCATAAATTTACCAACTATGGAGGTAAGGCTTATTGATCTATAGTTCGAAGCTAAGGACCTGTCACCTGCCTTGTAAATAGGTATTACATTTGCCCTTTTCCACTTGTCTGGCACTATGCCAGTTTGTAGTGATATATTGAAAAGATTTGCCAAAGGTTTGCTAAGGTCCTCTTTACATTCCTTTAAAACTCTTGCAAACAGTTCATCATGGCCTGAG
Organism: Cherax destructor; assembly: GCA_009830355.1. NCBI lineage: Eukaryota > Metazoa > Arthropoda > Malacostraca > Decapoda > Parastacidae > Cherax > Cherax destructor. The sequence goes on from WNWK01005378.1 coordinate 97,100, forward strand.
AATTTGTTAGGTTTTAATTTCTCTATTTGCCTGAGGACCATGTCACTAGTTACCCCAATCGAGCATAGTCTATTATCTTCCTGTTCTACATAATTTATTATTTCTGGAATTCCGCTAGTATCTTCCTGAGTAAAAACTGAGAGGAAGTAAATATTGAAAATTTTACACATATCCTTATCACTGTCCGTGATCTGTCCTAAGTTACTCTTAAGTGGGCCTATCTTGTCCCTAATCTTACTTCTGTATACCTGAAAGAACCCTTTTGGGTTAGTCTTCGAATCCCTTGCGACCTTAGCCTCATAATCCCTTTTTGCTTTTCCTATTCCTTTTTTTATTTCTCTCTTTAATTGAAAATATTGATTTCTTATCTGTTCATCCCTCTTTTGATATGCCTATATATGCCTCTCTTTTGACCAATGAGATGTTTTAATCTATTGTTCATCCATTTAGGATCATTTTTATTAGATCTAATTTCCCTACTCGGAACAAAAGTTGTCTGGGCAGCTAGAACTATGCTCTGGAAAACGTCATATTGGCAACCAAAACCATATACCTGACCCATAGTCAGGTAATCCCAATTTAGCCCACCTAGGTATTTTCTCAGCCCCATGAAGTCGGCTAAGCGAAAGTCTGGAACAGGGACTTGATTGCAGTTACCTGGGTAATTCCATGATATATTGAAACTAAGTGATTTGTGATCGCTTTCCCCAAGCTCTTCATTAACCTCAAGATTATTAATTAGTGATTCTTTGTTGGCAAGAACCAAATCAAGCAAGTTGCTACCTCTAGTTGGTTCTGTCACAAACTGTTTTAAAAAACAATCCTGAACCGTATCAAGAAAGTCACTAGAATCAAGATTACCTGTCACATTGTTCCAATAAATTTTTCTAAAGCTAAAATCTCCCATTAACACAACATTTTCATAACTAGACGCCTTATGAATTTCGTCCCATAGCAGCTTACTGCGCTCCCTATCCAGGCTTGGGGGGGCCTGTAAATCACACCCAAAATTAATTTTTCACGACCCTCGAGAAACTGTAAACAGTAATGGGACGAGTTTAGTTACTCTTCTCTGTACTTTCTTCAGTTTATTTTCGTCTTTTCTCTGGTTTGAAGACACAAACTGGAGAGGCTATACCAAGGTGTGGTGTGGTGAAGCCGTCTAAAAAGAGCATGATAAATTAGACACATGTGCAACACTTGGGTATCTTTATTGTCGAAACGTTTTGCCACGCAGTGGCTTCATCAGTCCAATATAAAGAATAGTGATGATACTTAGCATTGATTCTGGTGTTTTGGATTTGAAATTTCTAAGCATTGTGTTGGCTTTGCTGCTCACAGCCACACACTGTCTGCTACTTTTGTAATGGTGATGATAAATAATAACCTTTATTTCTACAATTACATGATACGACTTATACAGGCCTAGCTGACATCACTGACATACTACTATATAGAAAGACCATGGTTATGCAGAGCATTTCAGCCAGGTTAGGTTAATTTTGTCTCCAGGATGCGACCCACACCAGTCGACTAACACCCAGGTGCCTATTTTACTGATAGGTGAACATGGACAGCAGGTATCTTAAGGAAACACGTCCTAATGTTTCCACTCTGTACCGGGGATCGAACCACGGACCTTAATGTAAGCTGAGTGCGTTACCAACCGAGCTACGGGACACCTGGTGCCAATGTTTATGATTACTCAATCATCTCTTCTTTCAGCTACTCACGAAATCGTAAAAGACGGTTGCAAACAAACCAGGGAACGGGTGGGGCTTGAACCAATGGCGAATCACTAGCCATTGGTTCTATCCCAACCCTTACCGTAGTTTGTTTCAATTAATTTATTGCCAGATAATTTGTACTCATGTTTGAGACTTAAATCCATTGAAACTCACCTTCCACATTTCCTCCATCCAACACCAACATATCTCCAGGTCACTCTCTCAATACTCAAGCAATTGCTTTGCATGCTGCAATTCCCCCAATATTGTGTAATCTGCAAATTTGTTATTGTTGATGTTAGACGTGTTTCAAGATCATTTATATAAGTTTTGAAAAGTATTGAATCAAGAGCCGAACCCCTGAGTACCTGTGATGGAGTGTGTGGTTGGAAAGAGATATTACACTAAACATTGGTATAAAACTCACAGGAAGTAGTTTACCATGAATATTCTAGTAGGATCGTGGAGCAATGGATTAGTCGTCTCTTCTGAAACTGTTAGTGCTAAATTAATCCAGTCTTTCAAGACTCAGCTGAAAAAACTTTACTTATACTAGTCAGAGTCCACATGAGACAGTGGCATTCAGCGCCGTGATGGTAGTCCTGAAACAACACGGGGTGACTGACTGACCAAGATTCACCCATATCACAGCATTTAGAGATAGAAGTAGTGGTAGACACAGTGTTTCAGTGTGCCACTGAGTAGCATGAGTAATACTGGTAGTCATACATACTGCTTCCATTAACCACTTTCTTTCCTATCGATATTCATGCGGGTTTATCGATTATGATGTAGTACCTGTCATGCCGCCATGGGGGTAGGAAGGAGTGAAGGGTGGGGAGAGAGCATTTGGTATTGAAATCTTTACTTCAACCATCTGATAAGAGTCGATAGCCCTCCATTGAGATGGTAGTAGATAGTCGTCTCCAGACAGCCTCGGTGAAGCCTGCATAGACTTTTGTTTGCTTTGTTTCCCCATGTACTTGCCAGTCTTCCCTGCCTAATCCCCACCTTGGCTCTCATCTCCCCCATCCCCTCTTTTGGTTCCCCTCCCCACCCTCACTACTCGTCTAATCTCCCCATCCACTGGGCACCTTCTCCCCCCATTAATTTGGTCTCCAGTCCCTCCACTGGTCCTTCTCCCTCCCTTCCCTCCACCATGGCAGGTCACGCCCCTCCACTTGTTGCTTCAGGCTATCCACCCCTTAATTAGGTAAAAGTCCCCCCTCTCTCTCTCTCTCTCCTTTTTTCCGTACTCTTCTCCTTCCGTCTCTCTTCGCTTCTTTCCTCATCTCTCCATTTCTCTTAACCTCACATCCCCGAGGATGAATATTTGAACTTACGAAAGCGCTCGGTTTTTTTCATTAATATATTTTTCACTACTAGTTTTGCGTAATTTTAGTCAATTGTATTAAGGCGATTCCTTGCTCACATGAGTTCTCTCTCTCTCTCTCTCTCTCTCTCTCTCTCTCTTTCTCTCACACACACAGCTATCTTTTGTTCTAGCATACACTGTAATATCCACGTGGAAGCGCTAAACCCCTGGGGATTTTACAGCATTTGGGGGAGGGATGGGAGACAATCAGAACGATCCATGGAAGGGAAGATCAGGCGCTTGAAAAGTGGGAGAAACGAATAAATGACAATTAACTAACATTTACTGAAGACTCACGAAATCGTAATAACGCGACTGCAAACGAATCAGTATAGGCCGAATAGGCAGATGGTGGTATCTGAACCAGCTGTGTTGAGAACCACGCCATCTACACACCACCATGTCATGTATTAACATCACTACCACTACTTCTACAACTACTAGTAAACTGCTACAACTACATCAACTGGTACTACTACTGCGACCATAAAGCTACTACTACTACTATTACTACTACAACAACTGCAACTTCTGCGACTTTCAATAGTGTCACTGCTGATACTGCCACCATAAAACTACTACTACTACTAACACCACTATTACATCAAGTTTCAATAGTGTCACTGCTGCTACTGCCACCATAAAACTACTACTACTACTACTACTAACACCACTATTACATCAAGTTTCAATAGTGTCACTACTGCTACTGCCACCATAAAACTACTACTACTACTAACACCACCACTACTTCAAGTTTGAATAGTGTCACTGCTGATACCTGCACCGCACCCACTCTCTCTTGCACCGACATTCTCTGTTCCTTGAGTACATTTGAATCCATTGTGCGGTATTGATTGTGTGAAGTACGAGGTAGCAGGCAGACGCCTGCCATCAATCATCTATAGCGAGGAAGCTAACACAATTCAGGTTTTGTGTATACCAAGCGAATTGTAGGTTCCTCGTTGATATTGTGTTTAGTGATATTGTGTTTAGTGAACATGTAATTCTCCCGTTCAGTATTTATAATTGGGATTACAGCACCGAAAAGTAATTTGTTCAAGTGTTCTAGGCTATTTACTGTTTGTATTCTTGTAACCTTCCCTTGTAACTTTACTGTTTATGTTCTCGTAACCTCGCCTATGTTTCTATTGCTGTATTCTTCCTCTAAGTTTCTAATTCTGTAATTTCCTCTAAGCTTGTGCCCCTGTAAGTTTCTCCTTTCTCCAAGCTTGTGTTACTGTAACTTCCCTGAAGCTAGTGTTACTGTAACTTTCCTGAAGCTAGTGTTACTGTAACTTCCTTCAAGCTAGTGTTACTGTAACTTCCTTCAAGCTAGTGTTACTGTAACTTCCCTGAAGCTAGTGTTACTGTAACTTCCCTGAAGCTAGTGTTACTGTAACTTCCTTCAAGCTAGTGTTACTGTAACTTCCTTCAAGCTAGTGTTACTGTCACTTCCCTGAAGCTAGTGTTACTGTAACTTCCCTGAAGCTAGTGTTACTGTAACTTCTTTCAAGCTAGTGTTACTGTAACTTCCCTGAAGCTAGTGTTACTGTAACTTCCCTGAAGCTAGTGTTACTGTAACTTCCTTCAAGCTAGTGTTACTGTAACTTCCCTGAAGCTTGTGTTACTGTAACTACCCTGAAGCTAGTGTTACTGTAACTTCTTTCAAGCTAGTGTTACTGTAACTTCCCTGAAGTTAGTGTTACTGTAACTTCCTTCAAGCTAGTGTTACTGTAACTTCCTTCAAGCTAGTGTTACTGTAACTTCCCTGAAGCTAGTATTACTGTAACTTCCTTCAAGCTAGTGTTACTGTAACTTCCCTGAAGCTAATGTTACGGTAACTTCCCTAAAGCTAGTGTTACTGTAACTTCCTTGAAGCTAGTGTTACTGTAACTTCCTTCAAGCTAGTGTTACTGTAACTTCCCTGAAGCTAGTGTTACTGTAACTTCCTTCAAGCTAGTTACTGTAACTTCCTTCAAGCTAGTGTTACTGTAACTTCCCTGAAGCTAGTGTTACTGTAACTTCCTTCAAGCTAGTTACTGTAACTTCCTTCAAGCTAGTGTTACTGTAACTTCCTTCAAGCTAGTTACTGTAACTTCCATCAAGCTAGTGTTACTGTAACTTCCTTCAACCTAGTGTTACTGTAACTTCCTTCAAGCTAGTGTTACTGTAACTTCCTTCAAGCTAGTGTTACTGTAACTTCCTTCAAGCTAGTGTTACTGTAACTTCCTTCAAGCTAGTTACTGTAACTTCCTTCAAGCTAGTTACTGTAACTTCCTTCAAGCTAGTTACTGTAACTTCCTTCAAGCTAGTGTTACTGTAACTTCCTTCAAGCTAGTTACTGTAACTTCCTTCAAGGTAGTGTTACTGTAACTTCCTTCAAGGTAGTGTTACTGTAACTTCCTTCAAGCTAGTTACTGTAACTTCCTTCAAGCTAGTTACTGTAACTTCCTTCAAGCTAGTTACTGTAACTTCCTTCAAGCTAGTGTTACTGTAACTTCCTTCAAGCTAGTGTTAATGTAACTTCCTTCAAGCTAGTGTTACTGTAACTTCCTTCAAGCTAGTTACTGTAACTTCCTTCAAGCTAGTGTTACTGTAACTTCCTTCAAGCTAGTGTTACTGTAACTTCCTTCAAGCTAGTGTTACTGTAACTTCCTTCAAGCTAGTTACTGTAACTTCCTTCAAGCTAGTTACTGTAACTTCCTTCAAGCTAGTGTTACTGTAACTTCCTTCAAGCTAGTTACTGTAACTTCCTTCAAGCTAGTGTTACTGTAACTTCCTTCAAGCTAGTGTTACTGTAACTTCCTTCAAGCTAGTTACTGTAACTTCCTTCAAGCTAGTTACTGTAACTTCCTTCAAGCTAGTTACTGTAACTTCCTTCAAGCTAGTGTTACTGTAACTTCCTTCAAGCTAGTGTTACTGTAACTTCCTTCAAGCTAGTGTTACTGTAACTTCCTTCAAGCTAGTTACTGTAACTTCCTTCAAGCTAGTGTTACTGTAACTTCCCTGAAGCTAGTGTTACTGTAACTTCCTTCAAGCTAGTTACTGTAACTTCCTTCAAGCTAGTGTTACTGTAACTTCCCTGAAGCTAGTGTTACTGTAACTTCCCTGAAGCTAGTGTTACTGTAACTTACCTGAAACTAGTGTTACTGCAACTTCCCTGAAACTAGTGTTACTGTAACTTCCCTGAAGCTAGTGTTACTGTAACTTCCCTGAAGCTAGTGTTACTGTAACTTCCTTCAAGCTAGTGTTACTGTAACTTCCTTCAAGCTAGTGTTACTGTAACTCCCTTCAAGCTAGTGTTACTGTAACTTCCCTGAAGCTAGTGTTACTGTAACTTCCCTGAAACTAGTGTTACTGTAACTTCCCTGAAACTAGTGTTACTGTAACTTCCCTGAAGCTAGTGTTACTGTAACTTCCCTGAAGCTAGTGTTACTGTAACTTCCCTGATCAACGTGTACACCACAGAGGGGTCAGGATGATCAACGTGTACTAGAGTGCACACCACAGAGGGGTCAGAATGATCAACGTGTACTAGTACTAGAGTGTACACCACAGAGGGGTCAGGATGATCAACGTGTACTAGAGTGCACACCACAAAGGGGTCAGAATGATCAACGTATACTAGTGTACACCACAGAGCGGTCAGGATGATCAACGTATACTAGAGTGCACACCACAGAGGGGTCAGAACGATCAACGTGTACTAGAGTGTACACCACAGAGGGGTCAGTATGATCAACGTATACTAGAGTGCACACCACAGAGGGGTCAGGATGATCAACGTGTACTAGAGTGTACACCACAGAGTGGTCAGAATGATCAACGTATACTAGTGTACACCACAGAGCAGTCAGGATGATCAACGTATACTAGAGTGCACACCACAGAGGGGTCAGAACGATCAACGTGTTCTAGACAGGTATTATTCTGTACCATCTTTCGTTCTCAACTTTTATAACTCTGGTAATAACAATAAACTTAATGACTCAATAATTATGGTCCATTGAACCCAAGTAGATAATAAACTTAAAAGTTATTATCTTACACAGATGACCTGGTTTTTATTGAACTGACGGCAGTAATTCTCCTTGATAACTGACTTTTGGTGTATTAATTCCACTTAGTAACTGACTGTTGGTGTATTAATTCACTTAGTAACTGACTGTTGGTGTATTAATTCCACTTGATAACTGTTAGTGTATTAATTCCACTTAGTAACTGACTGTTGGTGTATTAATTTCACTTAGTAACTGACTGTTGGTGTATTAATTCCACTTAGTAACTGACTGTTGGTGTATTAATTCCACTTAGTAACTGACTGTTGGTGTATTAATTCCACTTAGTAACTGACTGTTGGTGTATTAATTCCACTTAGTAACTGACTGTTGGTGTATTAATTCCACTTGATAACTAACTGTTAGTATATTAATTCCACTTGATAACTGACTGTTGGTGTATTAATTCCACTTAGTAACTGACTGTTGGTGTATTAATTCCACTTAGTAACTGACTGTTGGTGTATTAATTCCACTTAGTAACTGACTGTTGGTGTATTAATTCCACTTAGTAACTTACTGTTGGTGTATTAATTCCACTTAGTAACTGACTGTTAGTGTATTAATTCCACTTAGTAACTGACTGTCGGTGTATTAATTCCACTTGATAACTAACTGTTAGTATATTAATTCCACTTGATAACTGACTGTTGGTGTATTAATTCCACTTAGTAACTGACTGTTGGTGTATTAATTCCACTTGATAACTAACTGTTAGTATATTAATTCCACTTAGTAACTGACTGTTGGTGTATTAATTCCACTTGATAACTGTTAGTGTATTAATTCCACTTGATAACTGACTGTTGGTGTATTAATTCCACTTAGTAACTGACTGTTGGTGTATTAATTCCACTTAGTAACTGACTGTTGGTGTATTAATTTCACTTAGTAACTGACTGTTGGTGTATTAATTCCACTTAGTAACTGACTGTTAGTGTATTAATTCCACTTAGTAACTGACTGTTGCTGTATTAATTCCACTTAGTAACTGACTGTTGGTGTATTAATTCCACTTAGTAACTGACTGTTAGTGTATTAATTCCACTTGATAACTGACTGTTGGTGTATTAATTCCACTTAGTAACTGACTGTTGGTGTATTAATTCCACTTGATAACTGTTAGTGTATTAATTCCACTTGATAACTGACTGTTGGTGTATTAATTCCACTTAGTAACTGACTGTTGGTGTATTAATTCCACTTAGTAACTGACTGTTGGTGTATTAATTCCACTTAGTAACTGACTGTTGGTGTATTAATTCCACTTAGTAACTGACTGTTGGTGTATTAATTCCACTTAGTAACTGACTGTTGGTGTATTAATTCCACTTGATAACTAACTGTTAGTATATTAATTCCACTTGATAACTGACTGTTGGTGTATTAATTCCACTTAGTAACTGACTGTTGGTGTATTAATTCCACTTAGTAACTGACTGTTGGTGTATTAATTCCACTTGATAACTAACTGTTAGTATATTAATTCCACTTGATAACTGACTGTTGGTGTATTAATTCCACTTAGTAACTGACTGTTGGTGTATTAATTCCACTTAGTAACTGACTGTTGGTGTATTAATTCCACTTGATAACTAACTGTTAGTATATTAATTCCACTTGATAACTGACTGTTGGTGTATTAATTCCACTTAGTAACTGACCATTGGTGCATCCAAGTGGAGTGAACACTTGTCAGTGAGAGGAATTAACCTGCATCGAGAGGAAAAGAGGAGGAATACTTCTCAGTATATTTCCTCCTCCATCTGATGTCCTTTTCAGCAGATCTGCCGAGGAGGACCTCAGTTAAAGGTCAAAATAAGGAACTGTTTGTATTTATTTCGCCCTTCAAGATGGCGGCGATTTCATATTGATGAAGAACTCTCCAATACAGTAACTGGAGCCACCCTCCCCTTCCTCGGATCGAACCTGAGTGTCTCGCATCCCCAGTGTATGACCCCTAGGAGTTTAGCTCTTCTAGATTAATTATAAAAAAAGCTCATGCGACTGTTATTTTTTTTGCATCAATTATTGACTTGAGGAAGTGACTTAGAGAACTGACTTGGGGACTGACTAGGGGGAACTTGGTGGACTGACTTGAAGGATTGACTTGGGGAAATGATTTGAGGACTGACTTGGGGGATTGGCTTGGTGAACTGACTTAGGGAACTGACTTGAGGATTGACTTGGGGACTGACTAGGGGAATTAACTTGAGAAACTGGCATGGGGGATTGGCTTGGTGGACTGACTTGGGGGGGATTGGCTTGGAGAATTGACTTGGGTATTGACTCAAGGAACTGACTTGGGGAATTAACTTGAGAAACTGGCATGGGGGATTGGCTTGGTGGACTGACTTGGGGAACTGAGGATTGACTTGGGGGACTGGCTTGGGGACTGACATGGGGGGACTGGTTTGGGGACTGACTTGGTGGATTGACTTGCGGATTGACTTGGGGGACTGACTTGGGGAACTGACTCAATTAATAATATGAATATGTTAGTTGCTGCTGTTGACATGTACTCAAGGGATTACATAACAAAACTTAATTATTGAGTGTGTGAGGGAGAGTGAAGGGGACGTGATGGAGGAGTGAGGGGAGGGAGAAGAAATGGAGGAGTGAAGGTAGGGAAGAGAGGAAATGGAGGGTGATGGAGAATTATGGGAGGGAGGGAGAAAGAGAGAGAGAGATGGCAGAAGTAAGTAATGCTGAGTGAATAAATGAAAAATAAAGAACGATAACATAAAAAGAAAATAATCTAGAACTGGAATAAAGATAACAGAACAGGGAAACGTTGGACAATAAAAATAGAAAAGATAAAGGTAAAATAGAAATAGAATAATGACAGAATAGAGAAATAGAAAAATAAAATATAACAGAGAAAGGGGATAAAGAATGACTGAAGAAATGGAATAGATAAAGCTAGAAGAAGAGATAATGAGAACATAAGATAGTGAATAACAATGGTATACAACACCGACAAGATGATGAATTAAGACACATGTGCAACATCTGGGTGTCTTTGCTTTGTAGACGTTTCGCCAACCAGTGGCTTTATCAGTACAAGGACATAATGTGAAGAACGTCGACCTTTATACAACAGACAGTGGAAGACGAGGTAATGAGTCCCTCAGACTAGACTGATTACTTCGACCCCTGTAACCACATATGGGTGAGCGCGCGCGCACACACTCACAAAAGGACAAGAAGTGTGGATAAAGACACTGGTAGGAGAGAATCCTTTTAATACAACGTTTCGCCCAAGGCTAGACTCTATCGACCACACAGGAGTAAGCAAATTCGCAGTCTTATAAGGCAAACGAGCACCAGGAAGTCAAGCTCAAAGAAGTACATTTACAGGTAAAGTCACTGCAAGAGCAGGTCACAAAGCTGGTGTGACCTGCTTTCACAATGATCTTACTTGTGACCTTTCTTAAGATTTCTGAGCTTGACCTCAAGGTGCTCGTTTGTCTTATATATAAGACGGTGAATTAGTTTATTCGTGTGTAGTCGATAAAGCCCAATCTTGGGCGAAACGTTGTATTAAAAGGATTCTCTGTTACCAGTGTCATCATTCCGGGGCCGGGTCACTGCATGGAGACACCCCGGGCCAGGATCCGTCCCAGCGAACCTAACTCTACCTGTTCATTCATGTTTAGTCGATAAAGTAAACAGGAATGGCGAAACGTTTTATTGAAAGGATCCTCTGCTGCCAGTGTTTTTAGCCCCACTTGTCGGCTTTTGCTGTCTACCCAGGACAGGCCAAGTGTCTACCGATAAGTGCATTTGCATACTGGTAACTAAGATACACACGGGAAGGAAGCAATGAGTTGCTATCAGGAATGTGTCGGAATGGGCGAGTGTGACGAGCGGGGTTCCACAAGAGTCAGTACTTGGTCTAGGACTGTTTCTTGTGTATGTACACGACGTGACATAAGAAAATGCGTCGGAGGTGTGCCAGTTTGCAGACGATATAAAACTAACGAGAATACAAACCCTAGTAGAAGGAAAGACTACTGATGAATCTGGACAACATGGAGGAGTCCTCTGACGAATGACTACTGGAACTCGACTCTAACAAATGCAAAATTATGAAAATCTGAGAAGAGCAAAGACGTCCATCAACAGTGTACAGGTTCGGGGGCACAAAGTCTTCAAACCTCCCTGAAAGAGAAGGACCTCGGGGTGAGCATAGTTCCCAGCATTTCACATGAGGTACTCTTCAACCGAATAACTGCTGCAACAAACGCGAGATTGACAAATTTACGGGTAGCTTTTAGAAACATCAACAAGGAGACATTCACGACCTTAAACACGGCATATGTCAGGCCCATCTTAAGTATGCAGCGCCAGTACGGAACCCGCATCTAGTAAAGCAAGTCAAGAAGCTGAAAAAGGTGCAAAACTAGTCCCAGAGGTGACGGTTATGAACTATGAGAAGCTGGAGGCTGACGACACTAGAAGACAGAAGGAAAAGAGGTGATATGATTATGACGTACAAAATACTCAAAAGAATTGACTTTGAGAGTCTGTTTGAGAGGCAGGTCTCAGTGTACACGAGGTCACAACTGGAACTTAAAAGCACAGATGAGTCACAGGAATATTAGGAAATACTACTTTAGGCTTAAAGTGATCAGGAAGTGGAACGACCTAGACAGAGAAGTGGCAGAGGCAGAATCCATACATAGCTTTAAGAATAGGCATGACAGAGCTCACGCGGCCAGGAGTGAAATCAGTAGTGGCCAGCAGAGAGGAGAGGCCCAGGAGCTGAGACTCGACCCTTGCAACCACAGTTAGGTGAGTTCAATGAAGTGAGTACACACACAGGAGCTGTGAATCGACACCTACAACCACAATTAGGTGAATACACACACCTCTATGAACACAGACATTGGTCTGTGTACAAACACAGGGTTGTACACTGCATGTACACTACCAACACGGTACACCACTATCACTGTACATTACGACCAATGCACACTACATGTACTCTATCACCATTGTACACTACGACCACCGTATACTATCACAAATGTACACTACACGCACATTACAGAAGTACATTACCACCACTGCATACCACATGTACACTACTACTACTGCATACCACATGTACACTACTACTGCATACCACATGTACACTACTACTGCATACCACATGTACACTACCACTACTATCAATGCATACAACATGTACACCACGATCACTGTACACTACATGAACAATACGACCACTGTACACTACATGTACACTACCATCTCCATACACTTTGACCACCGTATACATGCATACTAACATATGTACACTACTATCACTGCACACTAACATATGTACATTACTATCACTGCACACTAACATATGTACACTACTATCACTGCACACTAACATATGTACACTACTATCACTGCACACTAACATATGTACATTACTATCACTGCACACTAACATATGTACACTACTATCACTGCACACTAACATATGTACATTACTATCACTGCACACTAACATATGTACATTACTATCACTGCACACTAACATATGTACACTACTATCATTGCACACCACATAGGTGCCCCGTGGCAAAAGCTCTCGCTTCACACGGTGAGGGTCCGGGTTCGATTCCCGGCGAAGGGGTGGAAACATTGGGCGTGTTTCCTTACACCGGTTGTCTATGTTCACTCATCAGTAAAATGGGAACATGGGTGTTAGTTGACTGGTGTGGGTCGCATCCTGGGGAAAAAACTGACCTAATCTGCCCGAAATGCTCTGCATAACAAGGGGCTTTATATTTTATATATATATATATATATATATATATATATATATATATATATATATATATATATATATATATATATATATATATGTCGTGCCGATTAGGTAAAACTTGCGATTTTGGCTTAAATAGCAACGCTCACCTTGCCATATAAGACAAGTGAAAATTTGTGTATGCAATAATTTGCAAAATCATTCTGAACCTAACGATAAAAATATATTACATTGTGTTTGTTTATTATTAAATTAATGTTAACGTATCTAAAATATATTTAGTTGGGTTAGGCTAAATTAAATTGCGCTTGTTGTAATAAGGTTAGGTAGGTTTTCAAAGTTTCTCTTGGTACAAAATTAAAATTTTTACATTAACATAAATGAAAAAATATATCTTTAAACCTATAAGAAAATTTTAGAGAGGACTTAATTTTAAATGAGTTCTTGCTAATTGACCAGTTTTACCTAATCGGCACGACATATATATATATATATATATATATATATATATATATATATATATATATATATATATATATATATATATATATATATATATATATATATATATAGTAGGTCATTGATGTCAGCTAGGCCTGTATACCTTGCACTTGTAGTAAACAAAGATATTATATTATTATTTACTACCACTGCACACCTCATGTTCAGTACCACATGTACAATACACGTACATTACGACTGTACAAAACGACCACTGTACATTACGACTACTGTACATTACGACCACTTCACAATAACCACCGATCTACAACCACTGTACACTATAACCACCGTACACTACACCACTGTACACTACCGCCAAGCTGCCGGATACCTCACAATTCGAACACATCAAATTCTGAACGGCCATTCACTTAAATCCTGGGCGCCGCTCGACCAGGATTTCATTATCATTATATATCTCTGGTGGCGAGATTTTATCGCTATTGTCCGCCTAAAATTCCAGTTTGATTGTATTCCAAGGAGAGTGAGAGAAAATGTAAAGTGTTCAATTTTGTTGCGTCAGTCTTTGATGCTTACACGTTTATGACTATAGTGGTCTATATGATTGTTAGCGTGGTATTGTGCAACAGCTATACTGGTCTATATGATTGTTAGCATGGTACTGTGCAGCAGCTATACTGGTCTATATGATTGTTAGCATGGTACTGTGCAGCAGCTATACTGGTCTATATGATTGTTAGCATGGTACTGTGCAGCAGCTATACTGGTCTATATGATTGTTAGCATGGTACTGTGCAGCAGCTATACTGGTCTATATGATTGTTAGCGTGAAATTGTATAGCTATCCTGGTCTATATGATTGTTACAGTGGTATTGCACAGGTATCCTGGTATGTTACTGATGTCAGCTAGGCCTGTATACCTTGTATATATACCTGCAGAAATATTATTAGTAATAACTCGTATGCCTGTCCTACCTATTTCAATGCTTCCATACTCTGTTATATTACCCTACTTTATGCACATTCTTTATGTTATTTTAGTTATTCTGTATTAGAAGTGAAGCCACTAGTGGTAAAACATTTTCTTCAATGTCTTTAACTATGCATAACTGTCTCTTACCACATGTTCTGGCTATCATTGTTACAGTAGTATTGCACAGGTATCCTGGTCTATATGATTGTTACAGTAGTATTGCACAGGTATCCTGGTCTATATGATTGTTACAGTAGTATTGCACAGGTATCCTGGTCTATATGACTGTTACAGTGGTATTGCACAGGTATCCTGGTCTATATGACTGTTACTGTGGTATTGTACAGGTATCCTGGGCTTTATGATTGTTACAGTGGTACTGTGCAGCTATATAACACTGTTCTATATGACTGTTACAGTGGTATTGCACAGGTATCCTGGTCTATATGACTGTTACAGTGGTATTGTACAGGTATCCTGGGCTTTATGATTGTTACAGTGGTACTGTGCAGCTATATAACACTGTTCTATATGATTGTTACAGTGGTATTGTGTGGCTATTCTGGTATATATGATTGTTACAGTGGTATTGTGTGGCTATTCTGGTATATATGATTGTTACAATGGTACTGTACAGATATCCTGGTCTAAATGATTTTAGAGTGGAATTGTGCAGCTTCTACGACCTATACAAAAGTTATATTACTTTGGGTGTATCGGATGGCGTGTACATCACAACTAGCGGAAGTTGCGACAAGCAGTTATGCCTGTGTGCAACACAGAGGAGCACAGGGACACATCCCCAAGTGGAACCAAGCTGAACTGGTAATCAAATAACAACAATTCACGGAAACAGAAGTGTTTGAAAGGGGCCATTAACAGCAATTACCCTCAACACAGGAGTGAGGCAGCTACTATATGGGTAAAACCCTGGCCAAACAATTGCTACCCATCAGTGACAATGCAATTAGATAACACTTTAAACAGAGCAGCACTATCAGCCAACTCTAGGCACTCAGCTCACACACT
>WNWK01005378.1:117500-121915 GCA_009830355.1 Cherax destructor
AGAACATGGTGAAGATTGTTTATGTAAGTGTTTAACCTAAATTTCATCCCTGGAGAGTTATATATCATGTCGTTGTTCTGTGTGTCTGCCGGGCCCCAGACACTGTCTGCTGGGCCCCAGACACTATATGTTGGCAAGTGTTTATGCCCAGACAGTGTCTCTGCGAATTGGGTGCAGACATATCTGTTGGTCTCCAGTGTGTCAGCCGTGGCCCCAGGCCTGGCTCTGTCAAGGAGACACTATTGTTGGACTCCAGAAGTGTGTGATCAACAGTATTTTCTTTAGGCCTCAAACAGTGTCTCATGGGCACTGAAGTACAGAGATTATAAGAACTCCTAATACACTAGTGACTAGAAGTAAAGTTTGCACAAATACATGTGCACTGTAGTTTTAGCACAACCTATTACTACACTGAGATGCACTAGAAAGTAGCAAGTATTATAAGCACACCCTACACTACACTGAGATGCAGAAATAGCTATGAAATGAATAGCAAGTATTATAAGCACACTACACTACACTGGAGCACTGAAGTACAAGTATTATAAGCACACTACACTACACTGAGATGACTAGAAAGTAGCAAGTATTATAACACACCACATGACACTAGAAAACAAGTTATACCACACTACACTACACTGAGATGCACTAGAAAGTAGCAAGTATTATAAGCACACCCTACACTACACTGAGATGCACTAGAAAGTAGCAAGTATTATAACCACACCCTACACTACACTGAGAAGCACTAGAAAGTAGCAAGTATTATAAGCACACCCTACACTACACTGAGATACACTAGAAAGTAGCAAGTATTATAACCACACCCTACAGGTATACACTACACTGAGATGCACCAGTGTAACCTGTAACTGCAAACAGGTGATCACTAAGATGTAATAATACTAGGTGGTAAACAATCTCAGTACACAATCTCAATACACAACTTCACCTATAGGTACGATAAAGCCCAAGAACGTAAGAGTATATGCCGGCCAAAGTTCAAGGTTTAGAGGCAGGGCCAGGAGATGAGACTATCCCCCTCACACAAACACAACTAGGTGAATTTATTACCGACAAGATGAAGTATTAGAATATGCAAAACCTGGGTGTATTTATTTCAAGACGTTTTGTTACTGTTCTTGTGTTGTTGTTCTTCTTGTATTGTTATTATTCTTGACTATCATCAGCTCTGGTGATGCAAATTATATTAACATTCATACCGAGACAAACAATAATCAACATTCATCAACACCAACTGTTAACAATGAACCACCAGTGTTCGTAAGTTGGACTACATGCGATCAACAGTAACAGCCTGGTGGATCAGTGCCTGATCCACTGGGAGGCCTGGTCATGGAGCAGGCCGGGGGGATGACGCTGACTCCCAGGAACACCCTCTACGCCAGGTAGGTAGAGGACCACCTCCACCAGAGTATTCACAAGTTCAATTCATTTGTAAGGTAGAAATAGTTTACAGCCAATAACAAGCGTGTCCTAAACCTGGCAGAGCAGGATCGAGTCCTGCCCGTTCCTTGATCAGTAGCTAATTCCTTCGTGCTTTCCCGCAGACTCCATGTCATATTTATTTTTTTCATGGCAACAGTGGGCGAAGGGATTGGAGGGTGGGGAGAACTTTCTGCTTCACTATCCTTAACACACACACACACCTACATAATGCCTAACAGCCCTTCATCTAATTAGAAATAGATAGTCCTATTCAACAAATAGTCCTCAACACGTAGTCCTCTCCAGCAGATAGTCCTCAGTAGATAGTCGTTACCAGATAGTCCTTCCCAGCAGGTAGTACTCAGCAGATAGTCATTATCAGCAGACAGTCCTTCTCAGCAGATAGTTCTTCCCAGAAGGTAGTCCTCAGGAGTCCTCTTAGGAGATAGTCCTTAACAGCAGATAGTCCTTCCCAGCAGATAGTCGCGATGTGGACTTTAAAGATCTCTGCTCTCTGTCTCTCTCTTTACTCCCATGTACATCCATGTACTCCCATGTTTATCTACGTACTCCCATGTACATTCACGTACTCCCATGTTTATCCCCGTACTCCCATGTACATCCACGTACTCCCATGTACTCTCAAGATTATCCATATAGTTCCATGTACTCTCATGTACCCCATGTACATTAATGTACTTCTATGTTCATTACTGTAGATAAATGGCTCAGAGATCCGACAAGTTGATAAATTATACACAAGTGAAATACTTGGGTATCTTTAATACACCGACCAGACGGTCCCAAAGAAGACCTTCATGGTGTAGGGGTCCCTGGACAGGCACAGCGCCAGAGGTCCAGGTTATGATGTGCAGCCTCAGGCAGAAGTGCCAGCTGTGTTTGCACACCCTCAGAGGGAGCAGACCAGGCAGGTGGTGACACAAGGTCCCACTCTCTCAGAGAGACATTCTCTATCTCGTCTATGGAGGAGATCTCTCACTCAGGGTCTGAGAGGGAGATGTCATCGTCCTATCAAAGTTCACAAGGCTTTGAGAGCCTGGTGAGGTTCTGGAATGACAAGATGACTGAACCTTCAGCAGGAGACGATGAGCAGTGGCTGAAGATAGAACCTGACAGCCCAGAAATGAACCTTGTCATGGCTGTCACCAAGGACTGTCACCTGAAAATCAAGTTGGTCAACAACACATTCATCTTAAACGTTGATCAACACAGGTGGTGTTGTCAACACCCTCCAGCTAGTGTACCTGTGTACCAGCTGGAGGAGATGACAGTCTCCTCCACCGTGGAGGGCATGAAAAACACCACCGTGGAGGAGATGACAGTCTCCACCGTGGAGAACATTAAAAGCACCTCCACCGTGGAAAAGGAGATGACAGTCTCCTCCACCGTGGAGGAGATGACAGTCTCCTCCACCGTGGAGAAGGAGATGACAGTCTCCTCCAGCGTGGAGGAGATGACAGTCTCCTCCACCGTGGAGAAGATGACAATGTCCTCCAGCGTGGAGGAAAAATGGCAACTTTCAGCGTGGAGGAGAAGTAAGCAACGACCTCCAGCGTGGAGGAGGAGTAAGCAACGACCTCCAGCGTGGAGGAGTAAGCAACGACCTCCAGCGTGGAGGAGGAGTAAGCAACGACCTCCAGCGTGGAGGAGTAAGCAACGACCTCCAGCGTGGAGGAGTAAGCAACGACTTCCAGCGTGGAGGAGTAAGCAACGACCTCCAGCGTGGAGGAGTAAGCAACGACCTCCAGCGTGGAGGAGTAAGCAACGACTTCCAGCGTGGAGGAGGAGTAAGCAACGACCTCCAGCGTGGAGGAGTAAGCAACGACCTCCAGCGTGGAGGAGGAGTAAGCAACGACCTCCAGCGTGGAGGAGGAGTAAGCAACGACCTCCAGGGTATAGAATATGACATCCATTTCCCTCCACTCTGCTCTCCTCATCTGAGGTGAAGCTGGAGAAGAGTGGTCAGCAGCACTCAGAGTACCACTACTCTGAGTGGTCACTCAGGGCAGCACTCAGAGTACCACTACTCTGAGTGGTCACTCAGGGCAGCACTCAGAGTACCACTACTCTGAGTGGTCACTCAGGGTCCCTGAACACAGGCAAACATCACTAGCACGTTTTTCACGGATTTGTTTTTAAATACTTGAAGTGTACAATAAAATCTAAGAGATTTGATAGTCTGACTTTAAAATGTGTGTGTGTGTATTTATATATATATATATATATATATATATATATATATATATATATATATATATATATATATATATATATATATATATATATAATATATATATATATATATATATATATATATATATATATATATATAATATATATATATATATATATATATATATATATATATATATATATATATTTTTTTTTTTTTTTTTTTTTCAACAAGTCGGCCGTCTCCCACCGAGGCAGGGTGACCCAAAAGAAAGAAAATCCCCAAAAGAAAATACTTTCATCTTCATTAAACACTTTCACCACACTTATACATAATCACTGTTTTTGCAGAGGCGCTCAGATACGACAGCTGAGAATAGGCCCTCCCAGCTGTCACTATCCCAGACCCCTCCTTTAAAGTGCAGGCATTGTACTTCCCATTTCCAGGACTCAAGTCCAACTAAATCAATTAACTGGTTTCCCTGAATCCCTTCACAAAATGTTACCCTGCTCACACTCCAACAGATCGTCATGTCCCAAAAACCATTCGTCTCCATTCACTCCTATCTAACACGCTCACACATGCTTGCTGGAAGTCCAAGCCCCTCGCCCACAATACCTCCTTTACCCCCTCCCTCCAACCTTTTCTAGGACGACCCCTAACCCGCCTTCCTTCCCCTACAGATTTATACGCTCTCCAAGTCATTCTACTTTGATCCATTCTCTCTAAATGACCAAACCACCTCAACAACCCTCTTCAGCCCTCTGAC
>WNWK01005379.1:0-65000 GCA_009830355.1 Cherax destructor
TTAGGTCTCATAGTAGTACATTACATACATACATACATTACATTACATGCATACATTACATTACATACATCTTTCTTCTTTCTTTCAACACATCGGCCGTTTCCCACCGAGGCAGGGTGGCCCAAAAGGAAAAATGAAAGTTTCTCCTTTTACATTTAGTACTGTAATATATTCAGGAGAAGGGGTTACTAGCCCCTTGCTCCCGGCATTTTAGTCGCCTCTTACGACAATTACATACATACATTACATAAATACATTACATACATACATACATACATACATTACATACATACAGTACATATATACATACACACATACTAATATACGTATATAATATAAATGCATTGTTGTTGCTAAAAGAATCTATAGGCCTGTAGTATATATATGAAGGAAGCTCAGTCAGAAATAGCTTACTGGAGATGTCGCCGCCGCTTCTACAATATTACCACCACCTCCTCCCCCTCACCTCTCTGCCGCTACTAGACTCCAATCAACAGTAGAGAGAATATTCTGTTATAGACATTTGTGTGTGTGAGCCATTTCTGCAGTGAATTTTCTTAGTAACATTCAGAGACTTGTGTCTTCAGTGTTTTCTTGTAAATTCATTTCAAATACTTTTCCAGTATTCATTGCATTTCGTGTCATTTTATATCTATGTCCCCTGTGTAATTTGGTAACTGAGGCACTGCCCCGAGCAGGGCTCAAAGCGTTCAAAAGGGTTGACCTTTGACATTGGGCTAACGGTTGATCATCGGTTGATCACGTGAGCAGAAACGGTTATACCCTATGAACTATCACTGAGCTTACAGTGACAGAGATGCCATTAATGTTATACACAAGTGTATTATAATGCATTGCAGTACGTATATAATGAATTTTGAAGAAAAAAACATTTGGTCTTTTTTTTCAGGAAACAGTGAATTCCAAAGAGATCATTGATATCATGTTAGCCAACACAGCAACTATCATTCCAAGTATTCACAAAACACTTGATTTCATTACTGCCAAGCCTCAAGCATCACCAGTTGGAGGACTCCGAGAGGTGAAGTCAAAATTAGACCAGATATTTACACACCACGTTAAATTTGCTACTGCCTATGCTAAATTAAAGTTGAAGCGACCTAGAGGTAAGAAACTTGTCACATACAGTGGAATCCCAAGTTTCGAACATTCTTCATTCCAGAATGCTGTTCAAGTGCTGTTACCAAAGGAATTTTTTCCCATAAGGAATAATGTAAATTAGATTAGTCCGTTTCAGACCCCCAAAAATACACTTATAAAAGCACTTACAATAATAAACTTACATAATAGGGCGAATTTGGAGTGTTCGAAACTCTGGGTACCACTGTATTAGGCATTAGCTATCATTTTGTAAGTTTTTCTTTTTAAATTGTAAATGACAAATTATTTATTTCTGAACTATACTTTATAGTTGTTTAGGCACATTACCAATTTTAATAATACAGTGGTACCTCGGTTAACAATATTTTTTCGTTCCAGAATGCTGTTCAAGTGCCATTACCAAACGAATTTATCCCCATAAGGAATAATGTAAAATAGACTAGTCCTTTTAGACCCCCAAAAACACACTTACAAAAGGATTTAAAAAAATAAACTTACATAAAAGGGCAAGTTTGGGGACCATCGTTAACCGAGGTACCACTGTATTAGCCAGATGTGAGTCCTGGAGGTGGGAAGTACAGTGCCTGCATTCTTAAGGAGGGGTTTGGGATATTTACTGTTTAGAGGGACATCGTGCCCCGTGGCCTGGTGGCTAAAGCTCTTGCTTCACACGGCGAAGGTCCAGGTGCGATTCCCGGCGAGGGTAGAAACATTGGGCGTGTTTCCTTACACTGGTTGTCTATGTTCACCCATCAGTAAAATAGGTACAGTGGACCCCCGAGTTTTGTAAAAACTTCACTCCTGAAGTCTGCTCAAGTGCCATTACCGAACGAATTTACTCCCTTAAGGAAAAATGTCACGTAGGTTAGTCTATTTCAGACCCCCAAAAATACACTTCCACAAGCACTTACAAAATTATACTTACATAATTGTACGATTTCCGGGGTGTACGAAACTCGGGGGTCCACTGTACCTGGGTGTTAGTCGACTGGTGTGGGTCACATCCTGGGACAAAACTGACCTAATTTGCAGGAAATGCTCTGTATAACAAGCGGCTTTCTATATAGTAGTACTATGAGAACAGATTACATAACTTAAAAGGTGATATAAAAAAGACCTGGAAAACCCTATCTGAAATTCTAGGAACAAAAAAGATATCCACAAACAGAACAATCAAACTAACAAAACCAGATGAACCCCTACTCCCACCTATTGAAACAGCAAACAAACTCAATGATTTCTTCTCCACCATAGGTAAAAAGCTGGCAAGCAAAATCCCAAGTTCTAATACTCCACCTAACGACTATCTCACTGGCACCTATCCGAACACACTATTCCTAGCCCCAACCAACCCAATAGAAGTTTCACTTATAATCAACACATTAAAAAACAAAGCAGGTGACCTAAATAACATACCACCTTATATATACAAAAAGCCTCTCAAGTTCTCTCACCAATTATTGCAACACTTTTAACAAATCCATTGAATCCTCTACCTTCCCATCAATACTCAAAATAGCGAGGTCACCCCAATTCATAAGGAGGAGATCAAGCAGACCTGAATAACTACAGGCCGATATCTAACTTACCCCTTCTCTCCAAAATCTTTGAAAAATTAATTCATAGACAAATATATTCCTACCTCACCTCCAACAACGTACTCAACCACTGTCAATTTGGATTCAGGCCTAATAAAAATACAAATGATGCCATTATACACATGTTAGAAATAATTTACACCGCCCTTGAGAAAAAGAAATCCCAGTGGGAATCTTCATTGATTTACATAAAGCTTTTGATACAGTTGACCATGATCTGTTACACTTAAAATTATCGCACTATGGTATAAGAGGACACTCCCTAAACTACCTAAAATCATACCTTAGCAACAGAAACCAATATGTGTACACAAATGGAGCTAGCTCCACCGCGCAAACTATTACCGTAGGTGTCCCACAGGGAAGTGTTCTTGGCCCACTACTCTTTCTCATTTACATTAACGACCTACCAAATGCATCTCAACTACTCAAACCAATACTTTTTGTAGATGACACTACATACGTTATCTCTCACCCAAGCCCAGACACACTAGCCAACACTGCAAATACTGAATTGCAGAAAATATCTACCTGGATGATGACCAACAAACTTACTCTCAATTTTGATAAAACCTATTTTATCCAGTTTGGGAACAGAGCTACAAACGCACCAATTAACATAATGATAAACGGGTCCCCTATCGCAAAAATCACAGAGGGAAAATTCTTAGGAATCCATCTTGACAGTGGCCTCAAATTTCAGACACATATACAACAAATCTCCAAGAAAGTCTCAAAGACCGTGGGAATACTATCCAAGATACGGTACTATGTTCCACAACCAGCTCTCCTTACCCTATATCACTCACTCATTTACCCCTACCTCACCTATGGAATCTGCGCATGAGGCTCTACATCAATAACTCATCTCAGACCACTAATAACACAACAAAAGGCAGCAGTTAGAATGATAACAAATTCTCACTCCAGGCAACATACTCCACCAATATTCAAAAACCTAAACTTACTCACCATACAAGACATCCATACTTTTTACTGTGCCTATTACATACATAGAACACTCTATGCAAATATTAACCCACCACTCAAACTTCTCCTTACTAATTTTAACAGGACACATGACCATAACACTAGACACAGATCACTCCTCGATGTTCCCCGTGTCCACATAACACTATGTAAAAACTCAATGCACATAAAAGGCACGAAAATTTGGAATTCATTACCTGTCATTGCCAAAGAAGCCCTACCTGTACCCCAATTCAAAACGATGCTAAAAAACCACCTTCTCACCCAAAGCTAATTGCTCCATATCAACCATTCCCAGCAAAGTAGAATAATCACTTAACGTAAAACCTGACTAATCAATTCAATGTAATGTATGAATGAACGAATGAATGAATGTAAAACCTGTTATGAATAATACATACTTAGCTAATTATTCCCACAACACTTACATTATAATGACCACGTAAACTAACTGCAATGCAATTAATTGTTTTAAATTGTTATCTCACTCAATTAGTTGCATTGCTGCGATAAATTGCTACAATTAATTGATATGTTCAACTTATATTCAAACTTTATAACTTAGATATGCAACTTTACTTAGTTTATAAATTATCAACCATAACTTTTTATTATTTTATTATTATTATTGCTTTAATTTGTTTAATCTGATTTAATTAATTTTATAATGAAGACAAAAGTACAAAACTATGTTCAAATTTCATAGCTTAAATACTCACCTTTACTCATTGTATACTATCTACAAAAATTCTTACAATTTAGTTTTAAGTTAATTTTAAGTCTGCCCAAAATGCCCTGCATACTAGGGGCTTTTGGCATGTACACCTCATGTAATCTCAATAACCAAATGTAATTCTTTGTATCATGTCCAAATAAAAATATTATTATATTATATTATTATTATTATTATTGATGTCAGCTAGGCCTGTATACCTTGTACATGTGTACTTGTAGAAATAAAGATATTATATTATTATTATTATCTAAATTGTCATATATCTGCATGCCTCTGGCATGCAGATATATAGATGCCTCAATATATCACCTACTTTTTTTTTTCATCCCTAATCCAGTCTGTGGTTTACCTTGTTTTTCACAGACCCATCTGCTAATATGTCCATTCCCATAGATCTATCTGTTTAAATGTCTGCTCCCACAGACCCACATGAAAACGTTTAGTAATGCCTGCCTAACTCTAATGCCTCATTCAATGTTTGAATCCATGTTTATTATCAAGTCACAAGCATCTTCTACTTTCACAATTAACACTGATAGTTCATCCAATGTGAATTCTTTTGTGGGCGCAGCATTTTCTTCTTGATTTTCCTCTGTTTCTTCGTATAAATGTTGCTGATCCATTTCCACAAGTGTTGCATCATCAAGATCATTGGAGTGCAAGTCAATGCATTGACGCACATTTTCACAATCCAGAGCTTCTAATCTAAGATGATCTTTCCAACAAAACTGGCAAAATCATTGGAACAATGCAGTAAAAGAAATTACCAAACAGTTCTCATGTTGCTCGCAGTTATATCAAGCCATGATTCACTTACGTTTTCAGTTGCATTTCAGATGTTGTAACCTTCCCAAAATTTGTTTAAACTTATGGCATTTTCTCCCGTTGTTACTTTTATGGTTTGCGCAAAGGTACATCTTAAATAATAGGCCTTAAATGTAGCAGTGACACCCTGATTCATTGGTTGCAATAATGATGTCATGTTCGGTGGCAGGAAAATTACATTGACATTTTCATTTAAGTCAGAAAGATAAGTAGGATGACCTGGTGCATTATCCAGTAACAACAAAATTTTAAAATCCATGTCATTATCTTTGCACTAACATTCAACTGCAGGTCAAAAATAATTTGCAAACCAATCTTCAAACAATTGTCTTGTTACCCAGGCCTTCTTATTTGACTGACATGTAACAGGAAGACCTAGGTAGTAGGTTGGTAGACAGCAACCACCCAGGGAAGTACTACAGTCCTGCCAAGTGAGTGAAATGGAAACCAGTAATTGTTTTACATGATGGTAGGATTGCTGGTGTCTTTTTTCTGTCTCATAAACATGCAGGATAATGGGTATATCTTGCTACTTCTACTTACATTTAGGTCACACTGCACATGCATGTACACACATATCATCTTCTTCTTCTTTCAACAAATCGGCCGCTTCCCACCAAGGCGGGGTGGCCCAAAGAGAAAAACAAAAGTTTCTCTTTTTAACTTTAGTAATGTATACAGGAGAAGGGGTTACTAGCCCCTTGCTCCCGGCACTTTAGTCGACTCTTACGACACGCATGGCTTACGGAGGAAGAATTCTGTTCCACTTCCCCATGGAGATAAGAGGAAATAAGAACAAGAACTAGTAAGAAAATAGAAGAAAACCCAGAGGGGTGTGTATATATATGCTTGTACATGAATGTGTAATGTGACCTAAGTGTAAGTAGAAGTAACAAGACATGCCTGAAATCTTGCATGTTTATGAGACAGAAAAAAGACACCAGCAATCCTACCATCATGTAAAACAATTACAGGCTTCCGTTTTACACTCATTTGGCAAGACGGTAGTACCTCCCTGGGCGGTTGCTGTCTACCACCCTACTACCTAGGTGTACTATAAACACCTTTTCAAAACATTTACACAAACTTGCACCATAATAGGAGCTTCATAAGGGAACTGACTAGGTTTAAAAGCTCCAATAACCCCACAGAAATATTGTACAGTAAATTCTCGACTTACAAATGCATTGGGACCTCCTGAATTGTGTATAATATATAATAATGATATAACAATGAAACACAATACAGACAATTCTTAACGTGTTTGTAAGTCAAGGACTTACAGTATTCAGTCTTGCAACCCCCTTGGATTTCCTACGATTATTTTAGTACTAACATACAAAGTGGTAACCCTGGAAGAATCCTCGACCTTCAAGCCCAATACCTCTATGTCAGTCAGAGGTGCTCGATCCTAGGAATTGGAGATGCCCTCCCATTCCTTGGATCAAATCTGATTACCTTGCAGTCTGCAGGTCCTGTATGACCCCTCCCCATCCCTATGGGTTTAATGTTTTTCCCAAGAATATACACACAACCCCATTCAACAAGACACACACAAAAAAAAAAAAAAAAATTTGCCTACTAGAAACCCAATACTTTGTCTACTAGAAACCCAACATTTTGTCTACTAGAAACCCAATACTTTGTCTACTAGAAACACACATATATGTACATATATACATACAGCTAAGTCTCGACCCCTGCAACCACAATTAGGTGAATTAGGTGAGTACATACCCATTTGGGTTTTCTTCTATTTTCTTAATAGCTCTTGTTCTTCTTTATTTCCTTTTACATCTCCAAGGGGGAGTGGAAAAGAATTCTTCCTCCGTAAGCTATGCATGTTGTAAGAGGCGACTTAAATGTTGGAAGCAAAGATAAAGACAATGATAAAGGTTTGTTGAAAAAAAAAGTAACAAGAAGAGAATTTTTTGAATAGGATTTAAGAGCCCTTGGATTTTCTGATTTGTAAACTAGCATAGGCTTTAATTTAGTCACCGGATGCATCCCTACCTAATAAAAGTGTTAAATGGTCTTAAGAGACTTCATATCCTGATTGTGATGATTCTTTATCCACCAAATAAGTGCATGACAGCATCTTCCAAAACAAACCTGTTTCATCTGCATTAAAAATTTTCTCATCTTTGTAGCCATTTTCTTCAATCAATTTTTGTAGATCATTAGGAAATCTTGCAGCTGCCCCACTGGCACTTTGACCAGTAATTCGAACATTATGGAGTCCCGTACATTTTTTAAAGTTGTAAAACCATCCACGACCTGCCCATTAAACTTTCCCCTTCAATGCCATTTTCTATTTTTTAACATTGAATGGAAACTTGCTGCTTTAATTTGAATCGTCATCTGACTTAATGGAATTCTTTTCTGGCTGCAGTCTTCAGTCCATAACATTAAGATGTTCCAAATTATCTATTTCAGAACTATGATTTTTAACAATCACTTTTGACATATAAGTTGATGTAGCCATTCCATGTCATTTTATTTTATTTTTATTCCTTACATGCGCATGTACCGATGCTTCATTCATTTTCTTGTCACGTGCTATTTTAACATACAATGCACCATCTTCATGTTGTTTTATAATTTCTAGTTTTTCATCTAAGGTTACATTTATTAGAATGCTCAGCATCGTTGCATTTCCTCTTTCCACTAATTTTTTTTTTTTTTTTCAACAAGTCGGCCATCTCCCACCGAGGCAGGGTGACCCAAAAAGAAAGAAAATCCCCAAAAAGAAAATACTTTCATCATCATTCAACACTTTCACCACACACATACATAATCACTGTCTTTGCAGAGGAGCTCAGATACGACAGCTGAGAAATTGTCCCTCCTAGCTGTCACTATCCCAGACCCCTCCTTTAAAGTGCAGGCATTGTACTTCCCATTTCCAGGACTCAAGTCCAACTAAATCAATTAACTGGTTTCCCTGAATCCCTTCACAAAATGTTACCCTGCTCACACTCCAACAGATCGTCATGTCCCAAAAACCATTCGTCTCCATTCACTCCTATCTAACACGCTCACACATGCTTGCTGGAAGTCCAAGCCCCTCGCCCACAATACCTCCTTTACCCCTTCCCTCCAACCTTTTCTAGGACGACCCTACCCGCCTTCCTTCCCTACAGATTTATACGCTCTCCAAGTCATTCTACTTTGATCCATTCTCTCTAAATGACCAAACCACCTCAACAACCCCTCTTCAGCCCTCTGACAAATACTTTTAGTAACTCCACACCTTCTCCTAATTTCCACATTCCGAATTTTCTGCATAATATTTACACCACACATTGCCCTTAGACAGGACATCTCCACTGCCTCCAGCCTCCTCCTCGCTGCAGCATTTGCAACCCATGCTTCACACCCATATAAGAGTGTTGGTACGACTATACTTTCGTATATTCCCTTCTTTGCCCCCATGGATAACGTTTTTTGTCTCCACAGATACCTCAACGCACCACTCACCTTTTTTCCTTCATCAATTCTATGGTTAAACTTATCCTTCATAAACCCACTAATATTTGCATATAAAAGGGGTACGGTACTGAAAAATTTATGTATACATATGTACTGTTATTTTAAGAAAAAGAGGATAAATAAGTATACAAGATATGATGTAGGGCGTAATGACAGTAGTTTGTTGGACTATGTATTGGTAGATAAAAGACTGTTGAGTAGACTTCAGGATGTACATGTTTATAGAGGGGCTACAGATATATCAGATCACTTTTTAGTTATAGCTACAGTGGGAGTAAAAGGTAGATGGGATACAAGGAAAATAGAATCAGTAAGTAAAAGAGAGGTGAAGGTTTATAAACTAAAAGAGGAGGCAGTTAGGGTAAGATATAAACAACTATTGGAGGATAGATGGGCTAGTGAGAGTGTAGGCAATGGGGTCGAAAATGTATGGGGTAGATTTAAAAATGTAGTGTTAGAGTGTTCAGCAGAAGTTTGTGGTTACAGGCGAGTGGGTGCGGGAGGGAAGAGGAGCGATTGGTGGAATGATGATGTAAAGAGAGTAGTAAGGGAGAAAAAGTTAGCATATGAGAGGTTTTTACAAAGTAGAAGTGATGCAAGGAGGGAAGAGTATATGGAGAGAAAAAGAGAGGTTAAAAGAGTGGTGAAGCAATGTAAAAGAGAGCAGATGAGAGAGTGGGTGAGATGTTATCAGCAAATTTTGTTGAAAATAAGAAAAAGTTTTGGAATGAGATTAATAAGTTGAGGAAGCCTAGAGAACAAATGGATTTGACAGTTAAAAATAGGAGAGGAGAGTTATTAAATGGAGAGTTAGAGGTATCGGGAAGATGGAGAGAATATTTTGAGGATTTGTTAAATGTTGATGAAGACAGGGAAGCTGTGATTTCGTGTGTAGGGCAAGGAGGAATAACATCTTGTAGGAGTGTGGAAGAGCCAGTTGTGGGTGTAGGGAAGTTCGTGAGGCAGTGGGTAGAATGAAAGGGGGTAAGGCAGCTGGGATTGATGGGATAAAGATAGAAATGTTAAAAGCAGGTGGGGATATAATTTTGGAGTGGTTGGTGCTATTATTTAATAAATGTATGGAAGAGGGTAAGGTACCTAGGGATTGGCAGAGAGCTGTATTGTTCCTTTGTATAAAGGCAAAGGGGACAAAAGAGAGTGCAAAAATTATAGGGGAATAAGTCTGTTGAGTGTACCTGGTAAAGTGTATGGTAGAGTTATTATTGAAAGAATTAAGAGTAAAACAGAAAGCAGAATAGCAGATGAACAAGGGGGCTTTAGGAAAGGTAGGGGTGTGTAGACCAAGTGTTTACAGTGAAACATATAGGTGAACAGTATTTGGATAAGGGTAAAGATGTTTTTGTGGCATTTATGGATTTGGAAAAGGCATATGATAGGGTAGATAGGGGGGCAATGTGGCAGATGTTGCAGGTGTATGGAATAGGAGGAAGGTTACTGAAAGCAGTGAAGAGTTTTTATGAGGATAGTGAGGCTCAGGTTAGAGTGTGTAGGAGGGAAGGGGACTATTTCCCAGTAAAAGTGGGCCTTAGACAAGGATGTGTGATGTCACCGTGGTTGTTCAATATATTTATAGATGGGGTTGTAAGAGAAGTGAATGCGAGGGTCTTGGCAAGAGGTGTTGGGCTAAAAGATAAAGAAGCAAATACAAAGTGGGAGTTGTCACAGTTGCTTTTTGCTGATGACACTGTGCTTTGGGAGATTCTGAAGAGAAGCTGCAGAGGTTGGTGGATGAATTTGGTAGGGTGTGTAAAAGAAGAAAATTGAAAGTGAATATAGGAAAGAGTAAGGTGATGAGGATAACAAAAGAATAGGTGACGAAAGATTGGATATCAGATTGGAGGGAGAGAGTATGGAGGAGGTGAATGTATTCAGATATTTGGGAGTGGACATGTCGGCGGATGGGTCTATGAAGGATGAGGTGAATCATAGAATTGATGAGGGGAAAAGGGTGAGTGGAGCACTGGAGTCTGTGGAGACAAAGAACCTTGTCCATGGAAGTAAAGAGGGAATGTATGAGAGTATAGTTATACCAACGCTCTTATATGGGTGTGAAGCATGGGTGATGAATGTTGCAACGAGGAGAAGGCTGGAGGCAGTGGAGATGTCATGTCTGAGGTCAATGTGTGGTGTGAATATAATGCAGAGAATTCGGAGTTTGGAAATTAGGAGGAGGTGCGGGATTACCAAAACGATTGTCCAGAGAGCTGAGGAGGGGTTGTTGAGATGGTTTGGACATGTAGAGAGAATGGAACGAGACAGAGTGACTTCGAGTGTATAAATCTGTAGTGGAGGGAAGGCGGGGTAGGGGTCGGCCTAGGAAAGGTTGGAGGGAGGGGTAAAGGAAGTTTTGTGTGCGAGGGCTTGGACTTCCAGCAAGCATGTGTGAGCGTATTTGATAGGAGTGAATGGAGGCATATGGTTTTAATACTTGACGTGCTGTTGGAGTGTGAGCAAAGTAACATTTATGAAGGGATTCAGGGAAACCGGCAGGCCGGACTTGAGTTCTGGAGATGGGAAGTACAGTGCCGGCACTCTGAAGGAGGGGTGTTAATGTTGCAGTTTTATAACTGTAGTGTAAAGCACCCTTCTGGAAAGACAGTGATGGAGTGAATGATGATGAAAGTTTTTCTTTTTCGGGCCACCCTGCCTTGGTGGGAATCGGCCGATGTGTTAATAAAAAAAAAAAAAAAAAATAGTACTGTATAAGAATACACAGCTTCACTGCTCAGAGTCTGGAGCAATTCTGAAGATCGCATCGCACTAGTCCGGTACATAACAGCAGTCCAATATTGGTGCGTAATACCGTTAAATAATTTTTTTTAACACGTCGGCCGTTTCCCACTGAGGCCGGATGACCCAGAAATAAAGAAAAAACTTTCATCATCATTCAACACTTTTACCATCACTCATACATGATCACTGTCTTTGCAGAGTCACTCAGATATGACAGTTTAGATCTCCCTCCAAACTGCTAATATCCCAAACCCCTCCTTTAACCCATAAATGGTCCAAACGTATATATACGTTAGTACCGCTAGCGCCCCCAACGTATATCTACGTTTTATTTTTCCTGCCTCCAAGTTTGGCACGATTGGCCTAAGTTGCCTGGTCAGCATAGAATGGGTCTTAGCCCTTGGTGTGTGCAGTGTTAAAAAAATCTGGGACCACTTAGTACCTTGTGGGAGCACCAGTTCAATTGAGCGCCAGCTAGAGCAAACAGCGCAGCAAACACCTGGGATTCACTGATGTCATGTAGTATTAACACTCCCATTTTAAGAGGAAAGTGATGTTGACCCCGAGTTTAGTGGCTTTGAGGTAGATGTGGCCATAAGTGGTCGAGGAAATATCAAAAACCTCGATAATAACCCATGTGCAACATTTGTGCGACACCCTTTCAAAATGTCTTATAACCTATGCCCTAAGTAAAGATAAACAATTTTGGAACGTGTAATACGTGTTGGCAGGCTGGCTGGGTGGCTGCCTGGCTAGCTGGCTGGCTCTGTCTCTGTCTGTCTGTCTGTCTTTATCTATGTCTATCTCTGTCTCTATCTCTGTCTATCTCTGTCTCTCTGTCTCTGTTTCTGTCTATCTCTTTCTATCTGTCTCTGTCTCACAGGTATACATAAATACAATTATACATAGTGTAAATTACCTAGGATAACCCAAAAAAAATCCAGACAAAGTGCTATACAGTGGACCCCCGGTTTATGTAATTAATTCGTTCCAGAATGCTGTTCAAGTGCTGTTACCAAACGAATTTGTTCCCATAAGGAATAATGTAAATTAGATTAGTCCTTTTAGACCCCAAAAATACACTTACAAAAGCACTTACATAAATACACTTACATAATTGTTCGAGTTTGGAGCAGTACGTAAACCGGGGGTCCACTGTATGTACTGTGCTTGTAGATATAACGCGTAAGCTTGACTGGCAAATACTGTCGTCATGTGTAATACCTGTTGGTTCACGAGTGGCTCTCTCTGAGACAGAGAGAGAGAGACAAGCAGAGAGACAGAAAGAGAGACAAGCAGACAGAGAGACAGATAAGCAGAGACAGAGATAAACAGAGACCTAGACAGATAGACGGAGAGCTAGATGGACAGATAGAAAGCTAGACAGACAGACAGATAGACAGAGAGCTTGACAGACAGACAGATAGACAGAGAGCTTGACAGATAGACAGACAGACAGACATGACTATGTGTAACAGTGAAAACAAATAAAGCGAGGTTCGACGCTCATCAAATGTCACCACTTATCTTATCTTATCACTGCACTGTCAGCAGTGGACTGACACTTGTCTTACATCATGCTTCAAGGGAATTTATTATTATTATTATTATTATTATTATATACTCTCACGTATCAAAAACATTGCTGGTACCTATAAATACTTTGTATATATTCCTAGACAATAGTAAATGACCAAGGCAGGTGTAAATGTCCACCTGTCAGTGTTTGTGACAATTTGAGTACAATTTCAGTACCTAATATTAGTGTCAGAACAAAGATTGGTTATGAAATGACAAGAACTACTATAAATTGTAATTATCAGAATATAAAAATTAAGTATATAAAATAATATAAAAACAAGAAAACAAGGTATATCGGCAACACTTCTGCAAGCGGCAGGACTCGATGTTGCCGTCAAGTGAGCATCCAGTGCCAACTTTGTGGCCTCATATCTCGGTAAGTACTGACCCTAAAAATGTTTTTATCCTATAACACTTAGAAAAATGTGCTCTTTATTTCTATAAAAAAAAAAAAAATTCAAAATATTCGGGGCGCTGGGCGAGAGAACGTAAAGTGGACCCCCGGATTTCGTACTGCTCCAAACTCAAACAATTATGTAAGTTGAAATTAAGACACATGTGCAACATCTGGGTGTCTTTATTGTAAACGTTTCGCCATCCAGTGGCTTTATCAATACAAATTCTAGGACATTGTTTGAAGACAGTAGAACTATATACAGTGGTACCCCGACTTACGATATTTTTTCATTCCAGAATGCTGTTCAAGTGCCATTACCAAACGAATTTATCCCCATAAGGAATGATGTAAAATAGACTAGTCCTTTTAGACCCCCAAAAATTACACTTACAAAAGCATTTAAAAAAATAAACTTACATAAAAGGGTGAGTTTGGGGACCATCGTAAGTCGGGGTACCACTGTACAACAGATGAGGTAATCAGTCCCTCGGCCTTGGAGTGGTGTCGGTATTGTATACCATTCTTGTACAACTTGTCAGACACTGCAACATCATGGAATCTTGATTCTGAGGACCTGTACATAACCTTCACGGCAACGACAACTACTACTACCACTAACCCATCTCTTTGGGTATGACCTACTTCCACTGGGGAATCCCGCCTACCAGTGACTATGCCCTCGTCTGCTACACGTCCCTTTCCACCTGGCATTAGTATAAAAGCGCCAGCCTCATTGCCTCTGCTCCACAAACTCCACGACTTCGGTGTCGTTCACACCACTCCAAGGCCGAGGGACTGATTACCTCATCTGTTGTATATATTTCTACTGTCTTCAAACAATATCCTAGAATTTGTATTGATAAAGCCACTGGATGGCGAAATGTTTACAATAAAGACACCCAGATGTTGCACATGTGTCTTAATTTCATCTTGACGGTATTGTACAGGGTACCCGGTTCTATGGTCCCCAAACCACCCTTATGTAAGTTTATTTTTTAAATGCTTTTGTAAGTGTAATTTTGGGGGTCTAAAAGGACTAGTCTATTTTACAACTTTCTTAAGGAGATAAATTCGTTTGGTAATGGCACTTGAACAGCATTCTGGAATGAAAAAATATCGTAAACCGGGGTACCACTGTACCATTCTTGTACAATTATGTAAGTGTATTTTCATAAGTGCTTTTGTAAGTGTATTTTTGGGGGTCTAAAAGGGCTAATCTAATTTACATTATTCCTTATGGGAACAAATTCGTTCGGTAATGGCACTTGAACAGCATTCTGGAACGAATTACATAATGACAAAATCCGGGGGTCCACTGTATATATATGTTTGGACCGTTAACAGGTTAAATTGCAGGCATTGTACTTCCCATTTACAGAACTCAAGTCCAGCTTATCAAAACCCATACTGTTCAACACCATATTATGCAAGGTATTACTGTGTATAAAGTTTTCATATGAAAATTGACATTAGCATATACATAATGTAACTTCAGAAATAAGTTGAGAGAAGCTTCTATGTAGCGTACATAGGCATGCTTACATTGCTATCTAAATTCAGTTTTTATATAGATGCAGCAATAACATACTGTATACAGTACTATATTGTGCTATGTTTTTTTCAGGATTATTATTGTATGGTCCTCGTGGTTGTGGTAAAACACGTCTGGTAGCATCTGTGGCTTCTTCTAAAGGCTGTACCTTCATCACGGCTAATGCTTCTCATCTTCTCTCGTCTTATGTTGGTGATTCAGAGAAACGTATTGCTGCTCTTTTTCATGCTGCACGCTTGGCTCAGCCCTCAATTGTGTTTATTGATGAAATTGGTAAGCATAAAGGATTTATTAGATTTTTCATCATTTAAATATTGTATATGTAATTAAATACAGTACTGTACTTTAGCCATTTAAATATCTATGAATGTGAATCTTTTCAGTTTTTTAAAGATTTCATTGATATTTAACCCTGAGAAACAACTGAAACTTTATTGTTTATCATACATGGCAGGAATGTGAGTAATGGCTGTGTAGCCAGCCAAGCTTCTGCAGTGTTCTTCGTTTGCATTTCAATATTTACATAAATATGAATCATTTTTCCCAAGAGAAATTGCCACAAAATATATTTACACCAGACACATCAAGGCTACAGGAAGACTTGGACAGACTTCAGAAAGGATCAAATATTGTATATGATTACAAGAATTTAACCTGAGCAAAGCTAAAGTTGAGAAGCTGAGAGATGAAGAAAGAGTATCATCTGAGGAAAATAAAGGAAACATTTTGTTTTTTTCAACGAACTGGTCATATCTTACCGAGGCAGGGTGACCTAAAAAGAAAAACAAAAGTTTCTTTTTTTAAATTTAGCAATGCATACAGAAGAAGGAGTTATTAGCCCTTGCTCCCGACATTTTAGTCTCCTCGTACGACACGCGTGGCTTACAGAGGAAG
The DNA here is from genome assembly GCA_009830355.1 of Cherax destructor. NCBI lineage: Eukaryota > Metazoa > Arthropoda > Malacostraca > Decapoda > Parastacidae > Cherax > Cherax destructor. Next base: position 15,942 of record WNWK01005379.1, read on the forward strand.
AATTCTGTTCCACTTCTCCATGGAGATAAGAGGAAATACACAAGAACAAGAACTATTAAGAAAATAGAAGAAAACCAAGAGGGGTATGCATGTACAGTGGACCCCCAAGTATCGTAAAAACTTCATTCCAGAATCCTGCTCAAGTGCCATTACCGAACAAATTTACTCCCTTAAGAAATAATGTCACTTAGGTTAGTCTATTTCAGACCCCCAAAAATACACTTCCACAAGCACTTACAATATTATACTTACATAATTGTACGATTTCCGGGGTGTACGTAACTCGGGGGTCCACTGTATATACTATATGCACGTACAGTGGAACCCCGAATATCGGCCATAATCCATTCCAGAAGGTCGGCCTAAATTCGAAGCAATATTTCCTATAAGAATTAATGTAAATACAATTAATCCGTTCCAGACACCCAAAAATAATAAAAAAAAAATACATTTTGTAAAGTTTAACTATAGTTTTACGTACACAAAACAATGAAAATTACATATAAATGAACATTTAAATCATTATTACATACCTTTATTGAAGATACACCGGTAAAGGCTTCACTTTGAAATCATCCCCACTAGTGTTAGCACAGAACAAAAGAGTTAGCCTATCCTTCATAGGCTTGTGTCCTGGCAGTGATGCAGGTCCTCTTTGGCATTTTCTTCCAAAAGAAGCCTGTTTTGTCACAATTGAACACTTGTTGGGGTTGGAATTCTTCAGTCTCTACGTACCCCTTGAATTCATGCACAAATTTTTCAGCCACATGTTTGTCTGAACTTGCAGCCTCACCATGCCTTACAACACTGTGTATGCCACTACGTTTCTTAAATCTGTCAAACCAGCCTCTGCTGGCCTTAAATTCACTAACATGAGCACTAGTTCCAGGCATTTTCTTTACAAGATCCACATGCAACTGCTTTGCCTTTTCACAAATGATCGTCTCCGAAACACTTTCTCCCGCTAACTGTTTTTTGCTAATCCACAACAACAACAACTTCTCCACATCTTCATTTGTTTGTGATCTCTTTTTCGTTAGCATGTTTACCCCTTTCGCCACATCAGCTTCCTTGATTTGTTCTTTCTTTACCAGGATGGAAGTGATTGTTGATTTGGATTTCCCATACATCCTGGCAAGTTCCAGCACTCGCACACCACTCTCATATTTTTCAATAACTTCTTTCTTAAATTTCATCGTGTTTTTCACTTTCTTTACCAAAGGAACTTTACTAGGAACTTTCTTTGGGCCCATGGTGGCTTATTTCACAGTTGCACTTAATAAACAAGCACAAAAAGAAAATGGATTTTAAGGAAATGTTTGGATGAATGCGTGGAGTATATGCTCATTCACCAACAGACACAGGGAGACTGACTCACCTACGCGCGGCATCCCGGTGGGCTGACGCATCTAATACGGCCAATTTGCAGGGCACCGGCCGAAATACAGAGCAAAATTTCTGCCCCAAAACCGGCCGATAAACGCAGTGGCCAATATTCAGGGTTCCACTGTACATGCATGTGTAGTGCGGCCTAAGTGCAAGTAGAAGTAGCAAAATATACCAGCCATATCCCACTAAGGCAGGGTGGCCCAAAAAGAAAAATGAAATTCTCTCTTTTTTAACTTTAGTAATGTATATGGGAGAAGGGGTTACTAGCCCCTTACTGCCGGCATGTTAGTCGCCTTTTACGACATGCATGGCTTACGGAGGAAGAATTCTTTTCCACTTCCCCATGGAGATAAAAGGAAATAAACAAGAACAAGAACTATTAAGAAAATAGGAGAAAACCCAGATGGGTGTGTATATATATTTGCTTGTACATGCAATCTTGCCTGTTTATGAGACAGAAAAAAGACACCAGCAATCCTACCATCATGGAAAACAATTACAGGCTTCCATTTTACACTCATTTGGCAGGACAGTAGTACCTCCCTGGGCGGTTGCTGTCTACCAGCCTACTACCTAGGTAAAAGAAACTTATAAACAGTTAAAAAGAAAGACCTAGGAAAAACTATATTACCCCCACAATTGTTCCCTGAGCCTTGTATATAAATATAATAACATTAACAGCACTGGCTAAGCTCACAAAATTTAAGAGTGGACTTCAGGCACCTAGATAAACTTCTTAAAACATACTTTAGCTCATGTGTCATTCATTCTTGTGTAGTGAAACACTTAGTGTACTTGAGACAGTACAAGAAAATTGCATTAAGACTGTCTCTTGAGCTGAGAGGACGGAGTTATGTAGGAAAAATGTGAAAGCTAGGCTTTATGTGATCTTGATATATGTACAGCAATATTTTAAGGCATAAACAGGGTAGACGGATTAGGCTCTTTACCTAGTGTGTAACAAAAAGCAAGAGAACAAGGATATGCATCACCACAAAGATATGTAATTCAAGTAAAACTCTTTTCTTTATTGTAAGGACCACCAAGCCCAGATGCAGTACAGTGCTCACTTCCAAATGAGCCACAGGGTTAATAAAACATTTATTTAATACGAGCAGTGAAGAAGTGGAATGAATTAAACACGACATGTTAGAAGCACACACTAAACAGATGTTCAAAAGAGATGAGACAGTCAATCAAAATTAAGAGGTGAAATCAAGAGCTATAGCTCACCTCTTCCAAATTGAAATAGGAGTGTGTAAAATAAAGACTATCCACTTTATGGTATACCCAGTACTGTTTACCTGGAGAGAGTTCCAGGGGTCAACGCCCCTGCGGCCCGGTCTGTGACCAGGCCTCATGTTCAGGCTGTACTGCTGGCCGCACGCAGTCCAACGTACGAACCACAGCCTGGCTGGTCAGGCACCGACTTTAGGTGCCTGTCCAGTGCCTGCTTGAAGACAGCCAGGGGTCTATTGGTAATCCCCCTTATGTATGCTGGGAGGCAGTAGAACAGTTTTGGGCCCATGACATTTATTGTGTTGTCTCTCAACGTGCTAGTGGCACCCCTGCTTTTCATTGGGGGGATGCTACATTGTCTGCCAAGTCTTTTGCTTTTGTAGGGAGTGACACTCGTGTGCAAGTTTGGTACTAATCCCTCTAGGATTTTCCAAGTGTATATAATAATGTATCTCTCCCGCCTGCATTCCATGGAGTACAGGTTTAGGAACTTCAAGCGTTCCCAGTAATTGAGGTGGTTTATTGCAGTTATGCATGCCGTGAAGGTTCTCTGTACATTTTCTAGGTCAGCAATTTCACCTGCCTTGAAAGGTGCAGTTAGTGTGCAGCAATATTCCAGCCTAGATAGAACGAGTTACCTGAAAAGTTTCAACGTGGGCTTGGCATCCCTAGTTTTGATGGTTCTCATTATCCATCCTGTCATTTTTCTGGCAGATGTGATTGCTACAGTGTTATGGTCCTTGAAGGTGAGATCCTCTGTCATGATCACTCCCAGGTCTTTGATGTTAGTTTTTCGCTCTATTGTGTGGTTGGAATTTGTTTTATACTCCGATGAGATTTTAATTTCCTCACGTTTTCCATATCGGAGTACAGTGGACCCCCGGCTAACAATCACCCCGGAAATCGTACAATTATGTAAGTACGTATAATATTGTAAGTGCTTGTGGAAGTGTATTTTTGGGGGTCTAAAATAGACTTAACCTATGTGACATTATTTCTTAAGGAAGTAAATTCGTTCGGTAATGGCACTTGAGCAGGCTTCTGCAATGAATTTTGATCGTTAGCCGGGGGTCCACTGTAATTGAAACTTCTCATCATTGAACTTCATATTGTTTTCTGCAGCCCATTTAAAGATTTGGTTGATGTCTGCTTGGAGTCTTGCAGTGTCTTCAATGGTGGACACTGTCATGCAGATTCGGGTGTCATCTGCAAAGGAAGACACGGCACTGTGGCTGATATCCCTGTCTATGTCCAATATGAGGATGAGGAACAGGATCGGAGCGAGTACTGTGCTTTGTGGAACAGAGCTTTTCACCGTAGCCGCCTCAGACTTTTACTCTGTAGGTCTATATAGGTTACATTTTTTATTTAATTATTTATTGAATAGTAATTTTAATCTTAAACTTTACAGATGGGATATTTGGATGTAGAGAGGCAAGTGGAAGCAGTATCCATATCAGCATTTTAAATGAACTACTACAAGCAATGGATGGAGCTGATGTTAGAGCCACCAGTCTCCAAGGGGCCTCCTTACTCACCAATAATATTACTGCTGAACATGTAAATTGTTTGTAGTTTACTTGTATTAATTTTACATGATCATTAAACAGCCTCTGTTGAATGAAACACTTGTTTAAAGTTGTTTATAAAGCAAGTGAAATGGATACAAGAAGTAATAAGTGCTGAACGCTTTCAGCATTTATATGATGATGTACATGTATCTACAACTAGGTAATTATATTTTTGCATGCTTGAGTGCAGACATCAAATACCTAGCTGGATGGAAGAAAAAAGAGTTGCACAAGGACAGCATTTTTCTTAACTATTTGATGGGAACATGTAGAAGCCGTTCTCCTTGGGGAAGTGGAACAGAATTCTTCCTCCGTAAGCCATGCGTGTCGTAAGAGGCGAGTAAAATGCCTGGAGCAAGGGGCTAGTAACCCCTTCTCCTGTATATATTACTAAATGTAAAAGGAGAAACTTTGGTTTTTCCTTTTGGGCCACCCTGCCTCGGTGGGAAATGGCCAACGTGTTGAAAGAAAGAAAAGAATGTAGAAGCCGTCCATATGGCCTGGTACATTCGCTTTTGTCTCTTGTCTGCATTGATTGGTTCAAGCCTACTGCTTTGACTCGCAAGTTTCTTTTTTTTTCTGTCGTATCTGAGTGCCTCTGCAAAGATAGTGAATATGTATGAATGCGTGTCGTAAGAGGTAACTAAAATGTCGGGAGCAAGGGGCTAATGACCCCTTCTCCACCTTGCCTCAGTGGAATACTGCCGGTTTGTTGAAAGATGATGATGATGTAGAATGTGTGTGTTGACTTTTTTTTCGCATGTGATTACCTAATTGTAATTACAGTGGACCCCCGGATATTGGCCAGTGCGGATATCGGCCAAATCAGATTTCAGCCGCTTTTTTGGCTGAAATTCTATCCTGGATTTTGTCCGGCAACTCAGAAATTGGCCATATTGGATGCGTCCACCCGCCCAGGAGTGAGTCAGGCGTAAGTCAGTCTAACTGTGTCTCTCGGTGAATGAGCCAAAATGTGTCCTCGGCAAGGATTTTGAAGGATTTGAGGCTGACCCTGACCCTGTCGACCCTCTGCCTATTGTGGAATCTATTATGTCTTTGGGGAAGTCCATGGGGTTGGAGGTGAGTGGCGAGGATGTGAAAGAGTTGGTGGAGGACCACAGGGAAAAGCTAACCACTGAAGAGCTGCAAGACCTTCATCTGCAACAGCAACAGACCACAGCTGAGGAAATTGGTTCAGAGGAGGAGGAAGAAAGAGGAAAGAAGATGCCTTCTTCAGCAATTAAGGACATTTGTGCAAAGTGGAGGGAGGTGCAAAGTTTTGTGGAGAAATATCACCCTGACCAAGCTCAAACAAGCTATATCTGCAAAATGTTCAGTGACAAAACCTTGTCCCACTTCAAGCAAATCTTAAAGAGACGCCAGAAACAGACCTCTCAGGACAGTTTTTTCGTGCGACAGGGGTGCAGTGACTCAAGCTGGTCCTAGTGCTAGTAAAAGACAAAGATTGGTAGTAACCCTGGATAGGGATTTGATACCTGAAGTGCTTATGGAGGGAGATTCCCCTTCCAAACAATAATCAGTCCTCCCTCTCTTCCATACACCAACAAGAGTCTTCAATAAAGGTAAATGTGATGTTAAATGTTCATTTATCTACGTATTTCATTAGTCATTTTATTTAGTTCTCATTGTTTTCTGTATGTAAAACTATAGTTAATCTTTAAAAAATGTATTTTTTGTTAATATTTTTGGGTGTCTGGAACAGATTAATTGTACAGTGGTACCTCGGTTAACGATATTTTTTCGTTCCAGTATGCTGTTCAAGTGCCATTACCAAACGAATTTATCCCCATAAGGAATAATGTAAAATAGACTAGTCCTTTTAGACCCCCAAAAATACACTAACAAAAGCATTTAAAAAATAAACTTACTTAAAAGGGCGAGTTTGGGGACCATCGTTAACCGAGGTACGTACCACTGTATTTACATTAATTTTTATGGGAAATATTATTTTGGTTTTCGGCCTTTTTGGATTTAGGCCGACCTTCTGGAATGGATTATGGCCAAAATCCCGGGTTCCACTGTATATAAGCAGATCTGTGTCCTGTCTTTGGTACTGAGGTTGTCATATATGATTCTAAAGTTGCCTGTGGTGATAACATCTGTTACCTCCTCTCATAGTCCATTCCAGCAACTGAACACTTTATTTGTAATGAAAACATTTCTAGTGCTCTTTTAACACTTTATTTCCCCAATTTATAAATGTGACTTCTTATTCTCATTGTTCATGGTTCTATTTTTTTCTTTTTTTCTTTTTTTTTTGTATTTTATGAATTGAGAATAGGAGGTATTCAAGTTTGATCCAGAGAAGGGTAAGGTAGCTCCAGTTCCTTGAATCAATAGCCCTTCAGAGAGTGGAAGAGATTATGTTATCTAATCATGGATAGAGTATAATATATTGACCAAGATTGTGTACAAATTGGGGTGGATAAGAAGGTGTAGGGTAACTACATTCTGTACCAGGTAGGGTTGGTAGGAGGGTGTGATGGAACTTTTAAGAGGTAGGAGCTTCAGCATCCAACAGACATGTGTAATTGGGTTAAATTGGATTGAGAGAAGGCAAGTTTTTTGGGCACTTTCACTTGGTGAGCCAGACTTGAATTTAGGAAGCAGAAGAATGCAGTTCCTTCACTCTGAAGGTTGAGTGGAGATGTTGTCTTTGTGCATAATGATGAAAACATGATATATCTTCTTTCAACAAACCGGCCATATTCCACCAATGCAGGGTGGCCCAAAAAGAAAAACTAAAGTTTCTCTTTTTAAATTTAGTAATGTATACAGGAGAAGAGGTTACTAGCCCCTTGTTCCTGGCATGTTAGTCACCTCTTACGACATGCATGGCTTACAGAGGAAGAATTCTGTTCCACTTCCCCATGAAAAGGAATTTAGAGAGCAGGTGTTAGAGAATGTGTTTTCCTCTTTGGGGAACATCATACAGTAACAGTATACAAGAAGAATAACTTTATAGTGAAATATCCACTTAAAAGTTTCATGAGGTCTATAGGAATGTTACCACTTGAGCATGTGAATTTTTGTATTTTGTAACTTTATAAACTTAGATTAACAGTATTTTTTTTATTTTAAAGGATGGAGTGTTGGTTTGTGCTGCCACAAATCATCCACGCAACTTGGATCCAGCTCTTTTGCGGCCTGGTCGGTTTGACCGCTTGGTTTATGTTCCTCTGCCTGATGCTGATGCACGCCTTGATATTCTTAAAGTATGTTTTTGATGATGTATTAAAATGTTCATATATTTACTCTACAGTGGAAGAAAGCTTAATGCAGTAGTAGGAGTTTATGAAAAACTATTATTATTATTATTATTATTATTATTATTATTATTATTATTATTTTATGTTTTTTTTTTTTTTTTCAACAAGTCGGCCGTCTCCCACCGAGGCAGGGTGACCCAAAAGAAAGAAAACCCCAAAAAGAAAATACTTTCATCATCATTCAACACTATCACCACACACATACATAATCACTGTCTTTGCAGAGGAGCTCAGATACGACAGCTGAGAATTGTCCCTCCCAGCTGTCACTATCCCAGACCCCTCCTTTAAAGTGCAGGCATTGTACTTCCCATTTCCAGGACTCAAGTCCAACTAAATCAATTAACTGGTTTCCCTGAATCCCTTCACAAAATGTTACCCTGCTCACACTCCAACAGATCGTCATGTCCCAAAAACTATTCGTCTCCATTCACTCCTATCTAACACGCTCACACATGCTTGCTGGAAGTCCAAGCCCCTCGCCCACAATACCTCCTTTACCCCTTCCCTCCAACCTTTTCTAGGACGACCCCTACCCCGCCTTCCTTCCCCTACAGATTTATACGCTCTCCAAGTCATTCTACTTTGATCCATTCTCTCTAAATGACCAAACCACCTCATCAACCCCTCTTCAGCCCTCTGACAAATACTTTTAGTAACTCCACACCTTCTCCTAATTTCCACATTCCGAATTTTCTGCATAATATTTACACCACACATTGCCCTTAGACAGTACATCTCCACTGCCTCCAGCCTCCTCCTCGCTGCAGCATTTGCAACCCATGCTTCACACCCATATAAGAGTGTTGGTACCACTATACTTTCGTACATTCCCTTCTTTGCCTCCATGGATAACGTTTTTTGTCTCCACAGATACCTCAACGCACCACTCGCCTTTTTTCCTTCATCAATTCTATGGTTAACCTCATCCTTCATAAACCCATCCGCTGACACGTCAACTCCCAAATATCTGAAAACATTTACTTCTTCCATAATCCCTCTCTCCAATGTGATATCCAATTTTTCTTAATTTAAATCGTTTGATACCCGCATCACCTTACTCTTATCTATGTTCACTTTTAACTTTCTACCTTTACACACTCTCCCAATCTCGTCCACTAACCTTTGCAACTTTTCTTTAGAATCTCCCATAAGCACAGTATCATCAGCAAAAAGTAACTGTGTCAACTCCCATTTTGCATTTAATTCTCCAAAATTTAATCCCACCCCTCTCCCCAACACCCTAGCATTTACTTCTTTTACAACCCCATCTATAAATATATTAAACAACCATGGTGACATTACACATCCCTGTCTAAGACCTACTTTTACCGTGAAGTAATCTCCCTCTCTCCTACACACCCTAACCTGAGCCTCACTATCCTCATAAAAACTCTTTACAGCCTTCAGTAACTTACTACCTATTCCATACACTTGCAACATTTGCCACATTGCTCCCCTATCCACTCTATCATATGCCTTTTATAAATCCATAAATGCAATAAAAACTTCTCTACCTTTATCTAAATATTGTTCACATATATGCTTCACTGTAAACACTTGATCTACACATCCCCTAATTCTGTCTTACCTCTAATTCTTTCAATAATAACCCTGCCATACACTTTACCTGGTATACTCAGTAAACTTATTCCCCTATAATTTTTACACTCTCTTTTATCCCCCTTCCCTTTATATAAAGGAACTATACATGCTCTCTGCCAATCCCTAGGTACCTTCCCCTCTTTCATACATTTATTAAACAAAAATACCAACCACTCCAGCACTATATCTCCCCTGCTTTTAACATTTCTGTCATGATTCCGTCAATTCCAGCTGCTTTACCCCCTTTCATTCTACGTAATGCCTCACGCACCTCCCCCACACTCATCCTGCTCTTCTTCACTCCTAAACGATGTTGTACCTCCTGGCCAGTACATGAAATTACCGCCTCCCTTTTTCATCGACATTTAAAAGTTCCTCAAAATATTCCCGCCATCTACCCAATACCTCCAGCTCCCCATCTACTAACTCCCTACTCTGTTTTTAACTGACAAATCCATTCGTTCCCTAGGCTTTCTTACCTTGTTTATCTCACTCCAAAATTTTTTCTTGTTTTCAGCAAAATTTCTTGACAGAGCCTCTCCCATTCTTTCATCCGCTCTTCTTTTGCACTCTCTCACCACTCTCTTCACCTTTCTTTTACTCTCCATATACTCTGCTCTTCTATTAACACTTCTGTTTTGTAAAAACCTCTCATAAGCTACCTTTTTCTCTTTTATCACACCCTTTACTTCTTCATTCCACCACTCACTCCTGGTGGGTGCAGGAGGAAACCTCCTGCACCCACCCTCCTATAGCCACAAACTTCTGCCCCACATTCTAATACTGCATTTTTAAAACTATCCCAACTCTCTTCAACCCCCACTACTCATACTTGCACTAGCCCACCTTTCTGCCAATAGTTGCTTATATCTCACCCTAACTTCCTCCTCCCTTAGTTTATACACTTTTACCTCTCTCTTACTTGCTGTTGCCATTTTCTTTTTGTCCCATCTACCTTTTACTCTAACTGTAGCTACAACCAAATAATGATCTGATATATCTGTTGCCCCTCTATAAACATGTACATCCTGAAGCCTACCCATCAACCTTTTATCCACCAATACATAATCCAACAAACTACTTTCCTTACGTGCTATATCATACCTTGTATATTTATTTATCCTTTTTTCATAAAATATGTATTACTTATTACCAAACCTCTTTCTACACATAGCTCAATTAATGGTTCCCCATTTACATTTACCCCTGGCACCCCAAATTTACCTACTACTCCCTCCACAACATTTTTACCCACTTTAGCATTAAGATCCCCAACCACAATTACTCTCTCACTTGGTTCAAAACTCCCCACACACTCACTCAACATTTCCCAAAATCTCTCTCTCTCCTCTACACTTCTCTCTTCTCCAGGTGCATAAACACTTACTATAACCCACTTTTCACATCCAACCTTTATTTTACTCCACATAATCCTTGAATTTATACATTTATATTCCTTCTTTACCTGCCATAACTGATTATTCAACATTATTGCCACTCCTTCTTTAGCTCTAACTCTATTTGAAACCCCTGATCTAATCCCATTTATTTCTCCCCATTGAAACTCTCTTACCCCCTTCAGCTTTGTCTCACTTAAAGGCAGGACATCCAGCTTCTTTTCATTCATAACATCTACAATCTTCTCTTTCTTATCATTCGCACAACATCCACGCACATTCAAACATCCCACTTTGACGGTTTTCTTCTTCTTCTTTTTAGTAAGCTATACAGGAAAAGGGGTTACTAGCCCATTGTTCCCGGCATTTTAGTTGACTTTTATAACACGCATGGCTTACGGAGGAAAGATTCTTATTCCACTTCCCCATGGATATGAAAGGAAAAGCAATAAGAACAAGAACTATTAAGATAAAATCAAAGAAAACTCAGATGAGTGTGTATACATAAATGTGTACATGTTTGCGTAGTGTGACCTAAGTCATATACAGTGGACCCCCGGAAATCGGACATACATAATTCGTTCCAGAATGCTGTTCTAGTGCAGTTACCGAATGAATTTGTTCCCATAAGGACAAATGTAAATTAGATTAGTCCGTTTCAGACCCCCAAAAATACACTTACAAAAGCACTTACAAAAATACACTTACATAATTGTTCAAGTTGGGAGCAGTACGATTTCCGGGGGTCCACTGTATATTATTTTTTCAACACGCTGGCCGTCTCCCACAAAGGCAGGGTGTCCCAAAAAAGAAAGAAAAACTTTCACCATCATTGACACACAATCACTGTTTTTTACAGAGGCATGCAGGTATGACAATTCAAGTTTCACTCCAAACAGCAAATATCCCAGGCACTGTACTTCCCATTATTATTATATTTAAGATGAGGGGCTACACCCATAGGGGTCATACAGTCTAGGGAATGGAAGGTAATCAGGCTTAATCCAAGGAAGAGGGGGGTAGCTTCAGTTCCTCAGATCAAGAGCCCCACACTAGCTGCAAGGCACCCTCGTTGAAGGGTGTACAGAAATGTGTAAAAATGACTGGTGTATTTTACCAAAATATAATCCTACAACCATATTGGATGATAAAAAAAATTAGCACTACTGGGAAACCAGGTAATAATGTGCTACTGGCATCACCTAATGCCCTATCCACTGATCAGCTTCATGCTAGAGGGGACCCTGGAAATTGGACATTTTCTCAAAAATTTTTACTTATTCCAAATAAGATGTGTGTCTACAGAACCTGATTTTTTATACTAAAAATCTTTCCTCACATTACTGGTAGAGTAGCGGAGCAGTGAAACAGAACATGCACCATCACCTATAGTAAGGTACTGCACTATACTGTAAAATAAATGAAATACTGTACCAATAACACATTTTCTCATGTTTGCACAATAACTGACACTTGAGCCACAATTTTACAATATTAAATAGATAGCAGTAACAACTTTTGTCACATTTACATCATAACAAATGCTAGCAGTCACAATTTTTTAATGAAACAGAGAATTTTGTCTCATAGCTTTTATTTAATATACATAACTAAATCCCCACCAGTGCCTAGAGAAGCTGAATAGAGAAGCATACAAGGTATGTATGAAGCATGTACCATTGAGGAAACCCAGAAGAAGATCAGATATAGAGAGAGAGTGTAGGAGATGGTACAGAAGAAGAAAATGGGTTACTGAATTGCTTAAAAAACACAAATAGTATGCTGCAACAGAGGAAAGATAGGCTTATCCAAGAGATCACTGAATTAGAGCAAAAACTTAGCATGTCATACCTAACAGAAGAAGTACAAAGGGAACAAAGGGCCATACAGGATATTGCAAGAAACCCAAAATATTTCTATTCCTATGCAAAATCCAAGCTAAGATCTACCTGTAGAATTGGTACACTACTGAGAGGAGATTCGTATACTGACGATGAACAGGAAATGAGTGAAATCATAAAAAAACAGTATGAGTCGGTGTTCAGCAACCCACTAAATGACAGCAAGGTAGAAAATGCAGAAATATTTTTCACAGACCAACTAACTGATATTAGTACAAATCCCATAGATTTCGAAAAAGAAATGGACAACATGCCCACTCACTCAGCACCTGGACCAGATTCATGGAATGCTCTGTTTATAAAGAAGTGCAAAGTACCATTAGCACGAGCACTCAGCATTATTTGGAGAAAGAGCTTAGATCTAGGTGAAATACCGGAGGCCTTAAAGAGTGCAGACATAGCTCCTTTGCATAAGGGAGGTAGAAGAGCACTAGTTAAAATTTACAGACCAGTAGCCCTAACTTCTCACATCATAAAAATATTCGAAAGAGTGATGAGACGGCAGATTATAAATTTCATGGACCAGCATGGCTTTAGAGCAGGACGATCATGCCTGTCACAGCTGCTGAACCTTTATGACAGAATTACGGAGGCATTGGTAGATGACCAAAATGCAGATGTGATTTACACAGATTTTGCAAAGGTGTTTGACAAATGCGATCATGGAGTGATAGCGCACAAAATGAGGGCCATGGGCATTACGGGGAAGGTAGGCAGATGGATTTTCGGGTTCTTAACACACAGAACACAAAAAGTAGTACAGTGGACCCCCGCCTAACGAGCACCCCGGAAATCGTACAATTATGTAAGTACTGTGGTCCCTCGGTTTTCATGCATCTCCAAACTCGAACATTTATGTAAGTGTATTTTTGTAAGTGCTGTTGCAATTGCATTTTTGGGGGTCTGAAATAGACTAACCTACGTGACATTATTTCTTAAGGAAGTAAATTCGTTCGGTAATGGCACTTTAGCAGTATTCTGGAAAGAATTTTCGGCGAAAACCGAGGGTCCACTGTATATATAAATAACAAAAAAGGCACAATACCGTGACTGGAACAATACTCACACAACCACTATAAGAGAGGAGCTACGATGACGTTGGCCCGACTTGGACCATTTACAAAGTCCAAGTCGGGCGAAAGCATCGTAAGCTCCTCTCTTTTATATGTGCGGGTTGTGTGTGTATGTAAGTATAATATTGTAAGTGCTTGTGGAAGTGTATTTTTGGGGGACTGAAATGGAATAACCTACTTGACATTATTTCTTAAGGGAGTAAATTCGTTTGGTAATGGCACTTGAGCAGGCTTCTGGAATTAATTTTGCTCGTTAGGTGGGGGTCCACTGTAGTAGTAAACAGGGCAAGATCTAGCATCAGCGAGGTCAAAAGCTCAGTGCCCCAAGGTGCTGTCCTGGCACCTCTGCTGTTTCTCATCCTCATAGCAGACATAGATGAAAACACTTTTGTATCATTATTTGCAGATGACACTAAAATAAGCATGAAAGTCACTACGGTAGAGGACACTGAAAAATTACAGGAAGACATAAGCAGGGTTTCCCAGTGGGCAGTGGAGAACAGCATGACGTTCAGTGGTGACAAGTTCCAGCTGCTGAGGTATGGAAAGAATGAAGAACTCAAAAGGAACATTATATACAAAACTCAAGAGGGTCACCAAATAGAATGAAAGGAACACATAAGAGACCTGGGAATAATTATGTCAGCTGACCTTTCTTTTAAAGACCATAACAAGACAAAGATCATGACAGCCAGGAGGATGACGGGGTGGGTACTGAGAACTTTCAAAACAAGGTAAATAATGCCGATGGTGACACTCTTCAAATCACTAGTGCTCCCTCACTTAGAATATTGCTCAGTGCTGACGGCCCCATTCAAAGCAGGAGAAATATCAGAGCTGGAACAAATACAGAGATCGTTTAAGGCTCACATTGAGCCAGTAAAGCACCTAAATTACTGGGAGCACCTTCAAGTCTTGAACATGTACTCATTGGAGTGGAGGAGAGATACATGATAATATATACAGTGGACCCTCGCTATTCGAACACTCCAAAACTCACCCTTTTATGTAAGTTTATTATTTTAAGTGCTTTTATAAGTGTATTTTTGGGGGTCTGAAATGGACTCATCTAATTTACATCATTCCTTATGGGAATAAATTCGTTTGGTAACAGCATTTGAACAGCATTTTGGAATGAGGGTGAGTTTTGGAGTGTTCGAATAGCGAGGGTCCACTGTACCTGGAAAGTACTCTAGGGCCTGATCCCAAATCTGCACACGGCCATAACAATTTACTGGAATGAGATATGGGAGGAAGTGTAAAATAAACCCAGTGAGGAGCAGGGGTGCGGTGGGGACAATAAGGGAACACTGTATCAACATCCGGGGTCCCAGACTATTCAGCATCTTACCAGAAGATATCAGAAACATGGCTGGGACAAGTGTAGAAGCCTTCAAGAGGAAACTGGACAAGTATCTTCACCAGGTGCCAGATCAACCAGGCTGTGATGGATATGTGGGGCAGCGGGCCTCCAGCAGCAACAGCCTGGTTGACCAGGCAAGCACCAGATGAGCCTGGCCCATGGTCGGGCTCAGAGAGTAGAGAAACTCGTGAAACTCTTCAAAGGTATATACCATATTTTTGGCATATAAGCACATGGGCACATAAGACATATAAGACAATGATTTTAAACAGTTGTAACGTAACTTTAATAAACAACTGCTAAAGCATAATACAAAGCCTACCCTTGACCCTGACCTTGAGCATATGAGGCACAGGATGATTTTCCAAGACTTTTTGTGGGAAAAAAGTGCACCTTATATGCTGTTAAACATGGTACTCAAATAATATATATTGTAGGTACTGTATGTTCTATCTTATTGTCTTATTTTTATATTCTTCACCTTCAGTCTATATATGTACAGTATTTATTTATTTTATTTATTTTACAGCTCAAGACCAGCATGATGCACATTGACTCTCATAATATTTTAGAACAATTAGCAGTAAAGACTGATGGCTTTACTGGTGCAGAGCTGGACACTTTAGTAATGAAGGTTTGTATAGTATGTTTGTGTATACGTGTATATAATTTGGGTATTTATTCTTTAAACAGGGATGAGTAATGTCACCATGGTTGTTTAACATTTATAGATGGGGTTGTAAAAGAAGTAAATGTTAAGGTATTGGGGAGAGAGAGAGAGGTGGGATTAAATTATGGGGAATCAAATACAAAATGGGAGTTGACACAGTTACTTTTTGCTGATGATACTGTGCTTCTGGGAGATTCTAAAGAAAAGTTGCAAAGTTGGCCACAGTGCCTCACTTCACATGGCGAGGGTCCGGGTTCGATTCTCAGCAAGGGTAGAAACATTGGGCGTGTTTCCTTACACTGGTTGTCTATGTTCACCCATCAGTATAAAATGGGTACCTGGGTGATAGTCAACTGGTGTGGGTCGCATCCTGGAACAAAACTGACCTAATTTGCCCGAAATTCTCTGCATAACAAGCGGCTTTCTATATAGTAGTACAGTGGACCCCCGGTTTTCGTGATTTTTTCATTCCAGAATGCTATTCAAGTGCCGTTACCGAAGGAATTTGTTACCATAAGGACAAATGTAAATTAGATTAGTCCTTTTAGACCTCCAAAAATACACTTACATAATTGCTCGAGTTTGGAGCATCACGAACACCGGGTGTCCACTGTATACGTCATTGATGTCAGCTAGGCCTGTATACCTTGTACATGTACTTATAGAAATAAAAATCTTCTCTTCTTCTTTCAACAAACTGGCCATATCCCACCAAGGCAGGGTGACCCAAAAAGAAAAACAAAAGTTTCTCTTTTTAACTTAAGTAATGTATTCAGGAGAAGGGGTTACTAGCCCCTTCCTCCCAGCATTTTAGTCACCTCTTATGACATACAACAAGAACAAGAACTAGTAAGAAAATAGAAGAAAACCCAGAGGGGTGTGTATATATATGCTTGTACGTACATGCATGTGTAGTGTGACCTAAGTGAAAGTAGAAGTAGCAAGACGTATCTGAAATCTTGCATGTTTATGAGACAGAAAAAAAGACACCAGCAATCCTACCATCATGTAAAACAATTACAGGCTGTTGTTTTACACTCAGTTGGCAGGACGGTAGTACCTCCCTGGGCAGTTGCTGTCTACCAACCTACTACCTAGGAGAAATAAAGATGTTATAATATTATTATTAACCCTTAAACTGTCCAAACATAGATCCATGTTTGCTTGCGTAGCACTCCAAACGTAGATCTACGTTTTTTTACATACTTTCTTATTGAGAATATCAAGGTCAGAGTGCTACACACGCACATGTATATTTACTTTTTTTTTTACATGCTTTCTTATGGAGAAAATCAAGGTCAGAGTACTGCCCACAAAAACGTAGATCTACGTTTGGACAGTTTAAGGGTTAAAGGTTAGTGGACGAGTTTGGGAGGGTGTGTAAAGGTAGAAAGTTGAAAGTGATCATAGATAAGAGTAAGGTGATGAGGGTATCAAACGATTTAGATAAAGAAAAATTGGATATCACATTGGAGAGCGAGAGTATAGAAGAAGTGAATGTTTTCAGATATTTGGGAGTTGACTTGTCAGTGGATTTGTTAACCATAGAATTGATGAAGGAAAAAAGGTGAGTGGTGCTTTGGGGTATTTGTGGAGACAAAAAACGTTATCCATGGAGGCAAAGAAGGGAATGTATGAAAGTACAGTGGACCCCCGAGTTTCGTAAAAACTTCACTCCTGAAGTCTGCTCAAGCACCATTACCGAACGAATTTACTCCCTTAAGGAAAAATGTCACGTAGGTTAGTCTATTTCAGACCCCCAAAAATACACTTCCACAAGCACTTACAATATTATACTTACATAATTGTACGATTTTCGGGGTTTACGAAACTCGGGGGTCCACTGTATAGTGGTATGAAGCTTGGGTTGTAAATGCTGCAGTGAGGAAGCGGCTGGAGGCAGTGGAGATGTCCTGTCTAAGGGCAGTGTGTGGTGTAAATATTATGCAGAAAATTTGGAGTGTTGAAATTAGGAGAAGGTGTGGAGTTACTAAAAGTATTAGTCAGAGGGCTGAAGAGGGGTTGAGGTGGTTTGGTTATTTAGAGAGAATGGATCAAAGTACAATGACTTGGAGAGCATCTAAATCTGTAGGGGAAGGAAGGCAGGGTAGGGGTCATCCTCGAAAAGGTTGGAGGGAGGGGGTAAAGGACAAGGGGCTTGGATTTCCAGCAAGCATGCATGAGTGTGTTAGATAGGAGTGAATGGAGACGAATGGTTTTTGGGACCTGACGAGCTGTTGGAGTGTGAGTAGGGTAATATTTAGTGAAGGGATTCAGGGAAACCGGTTAGCCGGACTTGAGTCCTGGAAATGGGAAGTACAATGCCTGCACTTTAACTTGTAAACGGTCCAAACGTATATATACGTTAGTACCGCTACTGCCCCAAACATATTTACGTTTTATTTTTCCTGCCTCCAAATTTGGCACGATTGGCCTGAGATGCCTGGTCAGCATAGAATGGGTCTTAGCCCTTGGTGTGCACTGTATTAAAAAAATCTGGGACCACTTAGTACCTTGTGGGAGGACCAGTTCAATTGAGCGCCAGCTAGAGCAAACAGCACGGCAAACACATGGGATTCACTGATGTCATGTAGTATTAACTCTCCCATTTTAAGTGGAAAGTGATGTTGACCCCAAGTTTAGTGGCTCTGAGGTGGATATGGCCATAAGTGGTCGAGGAAATATCAAAAACCTTGATAATAACCCATGTGTAACATTTGTACAACATCCTTTTAGAATGTCTTACAACCTATGCCTGTCTATCTGTCTCTGTCTATCTCTATCTGACTGTCTATCTCTGTCTCACAGTTACACAAATTCAATTATACATAGTGTAAATTTCCTAGGATAACCCAAAAAATCCAGACAAAGTGCTTGTAGATATAATGTGTAAACATGACTGGCAAATATGTATTTACACTTGCTCAGGAACCAGACGTGTTGGTTCAGGAGTGGATCTCTCTGAGACGGGAGAGCTAGATGCTAGACGGACAGACAGATAGACAGAGAGCTTGACAGACAGGCAGATAGACAGAGAGCTTGACAGACAGAGAGCATGACAGACAGATAGACAGAGAGCTTGACAGACACAGATAGACAGAGAGCTTGGCAGACAGATAGACAGAGTTTGACAGACAGATAGACAGACAGATGTGTTTGTGTAACAGTGAAAACAGAGGGGGATGCTCATCAAATGTCACCCCTTATCTTATCTCATCACTGCACCCTGGCTACGCTCATCAAATGTCACCAATTATTTTATCTTATCTTATCAGTGTCAGCAGTGGACTGACTTGTCTTACATCATGCTTCAAGGGAACTTATTGTTCTTATTCTTCATATTATTATTTTCATTATTCTTATTATTATTCCTATTATTATTATTATTATCATTATTATTATTATTATTATTATTATTATTATTATTATTATATACTCCCACGTATCCAAAACATTGCTGGGACCTATAAATTCTTTGAATATATTCCTAGACAATAGTAAATGACCACGGCAGGTGTAAATGTCCACCTGTCAGTGTGTTTGTGACAATTTCAGTACCTAATACAGTGGTACCTCGGTTAACGATGGTCCCCAAACTCGCCCTTTTATGTAAGTTTATTTTTTTAAATGCTTTTGTAAGTGTGTTTTTGGGGGTCTAAAAGGACTAGTCTATTTTACATCATTCCTTATGGGGATAAATTTGTTTGGTAATGGCACTTGAACAGCATTCTGGAACGAAAAAATATCGTTAACCGAGGTACCGCTGTATTAGTTTTAGAACAAAGAACTACTATAAATTGTAATTATCAGACATTAAAAATTATATAAAATAATATAAAAGCGAGAAAAAAAGGTATATCGGCAACACTTCTGCAAGCGGCAGGACTCGATGTTGCCATCAGGTGAGCATTCAGTGCCAACTTCTCGGCCTCATATATCGGTAAGCACTAAGCCTAAATTTTTTTTTTTAAATATTCGAGGCACTGGGGTAGTAAACGTATATATACGTTTGGACCGTTTACGGGTTAAAGGAGGGGTTTGGGATATTGGCAGTTTGGAGGGATTATGTTTTATGTATTATATACAGTGGACCCCTGGATTAAGTTGGCGTCGGATTACGTTAAATTCGGAATAAGTTACCTTTTTCCGTAAAAATATTGGTTCGGTATAAGTTGATCCGCTCGGAATAAGTCATTCGTCCTGGACGTGTACGCGTGCCCTGGGACGGCACAACGCTCCATCCAGAGTCAGTGTGCCATTGTTTACCAGCGAGCGACCGCCACCCACGCATTCATACCATACATTTTGTCATTATTCCAATGTTTTTAGTGCTTGCAACTGCTAAATAAGCCACCATGGGTCCAAAGAAAGCTCCTAGTGCCAGCCCTGTGGTAAAGAGGCTGAGAAATACAGTAGAACTGAAGAAGGAGATAATAGCAAAATATGAAAGTGGAGTGTGTGTGGCTGAGCTGGCCAGGCTGTATGGCAAACCCTATTCAACCATCGGTACCATTGTGGCCAAGGGAAATAAAATCAAGGAAGCTGTTGTTGCGAAAGGTGCAAATATGATCACAAAACAGAGATCGCAAATACTGGAAAATGTGGAAACTTTGTTGGTGTGGATCAACGAAAAAGAATTAGCAGGAGATAGTGTTACGCAGGCAATAATATCTGAAAAAGCAAGGCAGTTGCATGATGATCTCGTCAAGAAAATGCCTGCAACGAGTGCTGAAGTGAGCAAATTTAAAGCCAGCAAAGGCTGGTTTGACAGATTTAAGAAGCGTAGTGGCATACATAGTGTGATAAGGCATGGTGAGGCAGCCAGTTCAGACAAAAGTGCGGCTGAAAAATACGTGCAGGAATTTAAAAGCTATGTACAGGCTGAAGGATTTAAACCTGAACAAGTGTTTAATTGTGACGAAACAGGCCTGTTTTGGAAGAAAATGCCAAACAGGACCTACATTACACAGGAGGAAAAGGCACTGCCAGGACCCAAGCCTATGAAAGACAGGCTAACTCTTATGTTGTGTAGTAATGCTAGTGGTGATTTTAAAGTGAAGCCTTTACTGGTGTATCACTCAGAAAATCCCAGAGTGTTTAAGAAATGCAGTGTCGCTAAGGCTAATTTGTGTGTGATGTGGAAGGCTAACAGTAAGGCATGGGTCACTAGGGAAATTTTCCTTGATTGGTTCCATGAAGTGTTTGGCCCCAGTGTGAAGAAATATCTCGTGGAAAATAAATTGGGCCTCAAGTGCCTCCTGGTAATGGACAATGCTCCTGGTCATCCTTGAGACTTGGAAGAGCAAATTGTGGAGGACTTTAAGTTCATCACAGTGAAGTTCTTGCCCCCTAATACCACTCCTCTCCTCCAGCCCATGGACCAGCAGGTCATTTCAAACTTTAAAAAACTCTACACCAAAGCAATGTTTCAAAGGTGCTTTGATGTGACCTTAGACACTAAATTGACCCTAAAAGAGTTTTGGAAAGATCACTTCACTATCCTCCATTGCATAAACCTTATAGGTAAGGCTTGGGAGGGAGGGACTTGCAGGACTTTGAACTTTGCTTGGAGAAAATTGTGGCCAGACTGTGTCCCAGAGAGGGATTTTGAAGGTTTTGGGGGCTGAGCCTCAGGACCCTGAGCGTGAGCCTGTTGTGGAAGAAATTGTGGCACTGGGGAAGTCCATTGGGTTGGATGTTAGTAGCGAGGATGTGGAAGAGTTGGTGGAGGACGACAATGAAGAGATAACCACTGCAGATCTGCAAGAGCTTCATCTGCAACAGCAACAGACCACAGTTCAGGAAAATGGTCCAGAGGAGGAGGAGGAAGAGAGGTGGAAGACGTTGCCTTCTTCAAAGATTAAGAAGATTTGTGCCCAATGGACTAATGTACAAAGATTTATGGATGATTATCACCCTAACAAAGCTGTTGCAGGCCATGCTGGCAACATATACAATGACAATGTGGTGTCCCATTTCAGGGATGTTTGAAGAAACGCCAGACACAGAGCTCCCTGGACAGATTTTTGGTTAGAGAGGGGTCCAGTGACTCTTAACCTGGTCCTAGTGGCATTAAAAGAAAATGAAGGACAGTAAACCCAGAAAAGAACTTGGTACCTGCAGTGTTAATGGAAGGGGATTCCCCTTCCAAACACAAGCATACTCCTTCCCCCCTCCTTCCATCTTCCGCACATCAACAACTCTTCAATAAAGGTAAGTGTTAAGTTATTATACTGTTTTATTTATTTGTGGTAAATGTATCAATCTTTTCTGTGTAAGTTAATGTAAATAGCTTGCTGAAAATATCCAGCCAAGACAGGACTCGCAGCAATGGTTTCAAGTTGGAAAAGTTCAGAGTCAGGAAAGATATAGGAAAGCACTGGTTTGGTAATAGAGTTGTAGATGAGTGGAACAAACTCCCGAGTACCGTCATAGGGGCTGGGACGTTGTGTAGTTTTAAAAATAGATTAGATAAATACAGTGGACCCCCGGTTTTCGTGATTTTTTCATTCCAGAATGCTGTTCAAGTGCCATTACCAAACAAATTTATTCCCATAAGGAATAATGTAAAGTAGACTAGTCCTTTTAGAGCCCCAAAAATACACTTACAAAAGCGTTTAAAAAAATACACTTACATAAAGGGGCGAGTTTGGAGCAGGACGAACACCAGGGGTCCACTGTACATGAGTGGGTGTGGGTGGGTGTGAGTTGGACCTGACTAGCTTGTGCTACTAGGTCAGATGCCCTACTAATTCCTTAAGTGGAAGTGACCTGACTACCTGGAGTTTACATGGAGAGGGTTAACTTCAGGTGGTCGGGTCTAAGCCGGGGAGTAATGGACCTGCCTCGCATGGGTCAGTAGGCCTGCTGCAGTGTTCCTTTTTTCTTATGTTCTTATGTAAACAATATTTATTTTAATACTTTTGGGTGTCTGGAACGGATTAATTGAATTTCCATTTCTTATGGGGAAAATAGATTCGGATTAAGTTATATTTGGTTTAAGTTAAGCCCTTTGGAACGGATTAATCACGTAATCCGGGGGTCCACTGTATATCTTTATATATGCTTCTAAACTGTCATATCTGAGCACCTCTTTAAAAACAGTGAGTGATTATTTATGAGTGAGGTGAAAGTGTTGAATGATGATGAAAGTATTTTCTTTTTGGGGATTTTCTTTCTTTTTGGGTCACCCTGCCTCGGTGGGAGACGGCCGACTTGTTGAAAAAAAAATTATACTAGAGCGAGGATGATAACAAAATTTTTGCTGATACTGATACCAATACCCAATTTTTAGCCAATACCTATACAGTGGTACCTCGAGTTATGAGCTTAATTCGTTCCAGATGGCTATTCAAGTGCCGATACCGAAGGAATTTTTTCCCATAAGAAATAATGAAAATTAGATTAATCCATTTCAGACCCCCAAAAATACACATACAAAAGCTTCTACAAAAATACACTTACATAATTGTTCGAGTTGGGAGCTGCTCGTAAGTAGAGGTACCACTGTACTTTTATTTTTCAATGCACCAGCCATCTCCCACCAAGGCAGGGTGACCTAAAAAGAAAAACCAAAGTTTTTCTTCTTTGGTCACCCTAAAAAGAATTTTGTGATTAATCCATTCCAGAGAGTCTGCCGAAATTCAAAATTCACAATTTTGAAAAATATTGTTCCCATAAGAAATAATGTAAATCAAATTAATCCATTCCAGACACCCAAAAGTATTTAAAAAAATTTTTTTACATTAAATGTACATTTATCTACACAGAAAACAATGAGACATGAAGTATAAAACAATAATAACTTGACACTTACCTTTATTGAAGAGTTGTTGATGTGTGGAAGATGGGAGGAGGGGAGAGGATGCAAGAGTTGCTATTGTTTGTAAGGGGAATCCCCTTCCATAAAGATTTCAGGTACCAAGTCCTTTTCTGGGGTTACTTCCCTTCTTTGTTTTTTAATGCCACTAGGACCAGCTTGAGAGTCACTGGACTCCTGTCGCTCAAAAAATTGTTCCAGAAAGGTCTGTTTCTGGCGTTTCTCTAAAACTTCCCTAAAATGAGACAAGACATTGTCATTGAACATGTCGCATACACAGCCTGCAACATCTTTGTCAGGGTGATGTTCCTCCACAATTCTTTCCATCCTAGTCCACATTGCACACATCTCCTTAATCTCTGAAGAAAGCAACTTCTTCCCTCTCATTTCCTCCTCCTCAAGCAATTTCCTGAGCTCTGGTCTGTTGTTGTTCCAGATTAAGGTCTAGCAGCTCTTCAGTGGTTAGTTCTTCATTGTGGTCCTCCACCAACTCTTCCACATCCTCGCCACTAACCTCCAACCCCATGGACTTCCCCAATGCCATAATAGATTCCACAACTGGTGTAGAGTTTTTTGAAGTTTGAAATGATCTGCTGGTCCATGGGTTGGAGGAGAGGAGTGGTATTAGGGGGCATGAACTTCACTGTGACGAAATTAAACTCCTTCACCATTTGCTCTTCCAAGTCTCGAGGATGAGCAGGAGGCACTTGAGATCCAATTTATTTTCCAGGAGGTATTTCTTCAAACTGGGGCCAAACACTTCATTGAACCAATCAAGGAAAATTTCCCTCGTGACCCATGCCTTACTGTTAGCCTTCCACATCACACACAAATTAACCTTGGCAACATTGTTTTTCTTGAACACTCTGAGATTTTCAGAGTGATACAAGAGTAAAGGCTTCACTTTAAAATTCCCACTAGCATTACCACACAACATGAGAGTTAGCCTGTCTTTCATAGGCTTGTGTCTTGGCAGTGCCTTTTCCTCCTGCGTGATATAGGTCCTCTTTGGCATTTTCTTCCAAAAGAGGCCTGTTTCTTCACAATTGAACACTTGCTGGGGACGAATTCTTCAGCCTCTACATAGTCCTTGAATTCACTTATGAATTTTTCAGCCGCATGTTTGTCTGAACTGGCAGCCTCTCCATGCCTTACAACATTGTGTATGCCACTTCGCTTCTTGAAATTTTCGAACCAGCCTTTGCTGGCCTTGAATTCCCTTAGATCAGCACTCGTTCCAGGCATTTTCTTTACGAGATCGTCATGCAACTGCCTTGCCTTTTCGCAAATTATCGACTGTGTAACACTATCTCCTGCTAACTCTTTTTGTCTGATCCACACCAGCAACATCTTCGCTTATTTGCGATCTCTTTTTCATTAGCATATCAGCTGCCTTGATTTCCTTTTTCTTCGCTCTGTCACAAGACATGACAATAACTCTCTGTCACAAGACATGACAATAACACTCTGTCACAAGACATGACAATAACTAATATTACAATATTAGTTACGAGAGCTTGGAGCAAACCCGATTATTCAGCCTGTTACTCTAAGGGATACGGCTCTCTTAACCAACACTGCAATACTGTAACAATAAAATAAAGGTTTTTGTCCGGTGTATAAAAATAAATAGACACATTAACTTATAAATATATATATTTTCTTTTACTAGTAAAACTTTGTATAACTATAGTACACTCTCTGTACATATAAAATATAAAAGCAAAAGCATGATCTTTGTACAATAAAATTAAGCGTAATCTTTGTACTAAGGTAACAATATGCATTGTTAAATATCACGACTATAACTCAGTGTCACACGACATTCTAGTATCACAAGACATGACAATAACTCCGTCACAAGACATGACAATAACTCTGTCACAAGACATGACAATAACTCTGTCACAAGACATGACAATAACTCTCTGTCACAAGACATGACAATAACTCTGTCACAAGACATGACAATAACTTTCTGTCACAAGACATGACAATAACTCTCTGTCACAAGACATGACAATAACTCTGTCACAAGACATGACAATAACTCTCTGTCACAAAACATGACAATACCCCAATGTCTCACACTTTGTGCAATCCTGTGTCAAGGACACCCCTTCCCGCTGTAACACACATTCGCTTCTGGGTCAACAACACCCTTGCCTGTGTCCCACAACACGCACTCGCTTCCGTGTCCTCACGGACACCCTTGCCTGTGTCCCATGACACTCCGTCTCTCTGTCCTTTTCTCTGTGTAACAGCGGTCCGTTGTGCCCCTTCCGCTGGTTCACTCTCCATGCCAAACAAGTTGCACGTCTCACGTGACATGTACGAGCCATAGTCACTGCATGGTTCATCGTGCGGCCACCAAAGCCAGCAAACTGAGTCCAGTATGGTAGCTGGGGTACAGCAAGGCAATCTCCACAGCTCGACTTAAACCATACTGCAAATAACTGAGTAGTAAGGCAGACTGATACCACGTTACTCAGTCAAGTCGTTGATCATACTGTCTCTTGTCAGGTTCCCCACACTGGGCGCTTCAGCCCAGTGTTACTGGGCGCTGCAGTGCCCAAATGGCCCGTCAACCATTTTACCCAATTATCTTGTACTGACTACACCAGCTGGACTTAGTTCCTTGCAGGCTTCGTTACTCAGAGTTCACTACGACTTCACTGAGTACTGACTACACCAGCTGGACTTAGTTTCTGGCTGGCTGCCTGGACTTAGTTCCTCCCAGGCTACGTTACTCAGTCTGCTGAAGTTAGTTCCTCTAGCTTCTGTTATGGACTACTCAGTCTGCTGACCTCATCACTGGCTGTTACCTGCGGATCTTACTCAGTCTGCTGATCAGTGTGGGTATCTTTTACCCAGCCTGCTGACTTCAGTTCCTCGCAGGGTTGCTGGCCTCATTGGTCACTACCGCATACTGAGAGTAGTGATTGATGGAAGTATCGTGGAACGTGAGGAGTGTATCCCGTTACTTTGTGATATTGTAATGTGACGTACGTACCCAGCCTGCTGACTTCAGTTGCTCGCAGGTTTATGCTGGTCTCATTGGTCACTGTGCTGATCAGTGTGGGTGTAACACAGGGAGGATCATGACAAGTTACTTTGTATTGAAAAGGGTGTCATGTGACACACGGTTGAGAAGGTGTCGTGTGACAAGGAGGGCGTGTCATGTGACACAGAAAAGTGAGAGTGTGTCGTAACACAGAGACAAGGGTGTCTATGCAGGCACGGAGACATAAACGTGTCATGACGATAAGAAAGGTAGTGTCATATGACACGTTGTTGGTGGGGTCATGACTACGTGGGTTGTCACTGAGTTGTGGTGTCTTGTGTGACACCGGTATGTTGTGTTTTGTATGACACCAGTATGTTGTGTCTTGTGTGACACAGGTATGTTGTGTCTTGTATGACACCGGTATGTTGTGTCTTGTGTGACACCGGTATGTTGTGTCTTGTGTGACACCGGTATGTTGTGTCTTGTGCGACACCGGTATGTTGTGTCTTTTGTGACACCGGTATGTTGTGTCTTGTGACACTGGTAAGAGTGTCTTGTGTCTTGTGACACTGGTAAGAGTATGTCATATTGTCTCTTGTGACACTGGTAAGAGTATGTCTTGTTGTCTCTTATGACACTGGTATAACTATAGAATATGTTGTGTGACATTACAGTGAATAGTCGTGTAAATCTAACAATGCATATTGTTTAACTTATAGTACAAATATTACGCTTATATTAATGTACAAAGATCATGCTTTTGTTTTTAGGTGTTATTGTACAAAGAGTGTACTATTATTTATACATGTATACGCATTTTACTAGTAAAAGAAATATATATATTTATAAACTATTGTGTGTGTATTTTTATACCCCGGACAAAAACCTTTATTATATTGTTATGGTATTGCAATGTTGGTTATGAGAGCAGTATCCTTTAGACTAACAGGCCGAGTAATCGGGTTTGCCATAGCTCTCGTAACTAATAATAATTGGGTCAAATGGTTGATGGACCATTTGGGCACTGCACGTCCAGTATTACTGGGCTGCAGTGCCCAGTGTGACGTCACCATAGTTTATGTCAGGGAGAGGAACCTGACAAGAGACAGTATGATCAACGGCTTGACTGAGTAACGTGGTATCAGTCTGCCTTACTACTCAGTTACTGTAGTTATATAAAGTTTTACTAGTAAAAGAAATATGTATATTTATAAATTAATGTGTCTATTTATTTTTATACCCCGGACAAAAACCTTTATTATATTGTTACGGTATTGCAATGTTGATGATGAGAGCGGTATCCCTTAGAGTAACAGGCTGAGTAATCGGGTTTGCCATAGCTCTCGTAACTAATATTGTAATAGGGACGAATTCTTCAGCCTCTACATAGTCCTTGAATTCACTTATGAATTTTTCAGCCACATGTTTGTCTGAACTGGCAGCCTCTCCATGCCTTACAACATTGTGTATGCCACTTCGCTTCTTGAAATTTTTGAACCAGCCTTTGCTGGCCTTGAATTCCCTTAGATCAGCACTTGTTCCAGGCATTTTCTTTACGGGATCGTCATGCAACTGCCTTGCCTTTTCGCAAATTATCGACTGTGTAACACTATCTCCTGCTAACTCTTTTTGTCTGATCCACACCAGCAACATCGATTATTTGCGATCTCTTTTTCGTTAGCATATTCACCCCTTTTGCAATATCAGCTGCCTTGATTTCCTTTTTCTTCGCCACAATGGAAGTGATGGTTGAATGGGCCTTCCCATACATCCTGCAGAGCTCCGCCACACGCACTCCACTTTCATATTTTTCTATGATCTCTTTCTTTACTTCTATCGTGTTTCTCACTTTCTTTACCAAAAGGCTGGCACTAGGAGCTTTCTTTGGGCCCATGGTGGCTTATTTAGCAGTTGCAAGCACTAAAACGAATGAAATATTAAGAAATGTATGGAATGAATGTGTGAGGTTATCGTCACTCGCCGAGATACAATGCCAGACTGACTCGGAATGGTGTTTGAGTGCCCGCAGCGGCTGGGAAGCCGCTCGGACGCGTTTCATACGACCGCCGATTTCTAAGCCAAATCACGAAAATCAAGCCAATATTTTGGTGAAAAAAGTTGATGATTTTCAAATTTCACAATATTCAAGGGGGGCGAATTTCAAGGGTCCACTGTATATTAGTTATAAATAATCATGATGTAGATGTTTATTCTGATAGATTTTGTGTACTTGCAGGCAACTATGACAGCAGTGAAAGCAAAACATTATGAAGAAGAGTCACTTCAAGTACATCTACAAGAAAGAGATTTATTAGAAGCTCTTCAGTCAATTTCACCAACTGTAACAAATAAGGAAATAAGAGATTATCAAGAATTTGAAAGAATAATTAATTATAAATAATGGTGAAAGTGTTTCTTTTTTGGGTCACCCTGCCTCAGTGCTCCCATGTGGCCAGCGTGTTAAAATATAAATGATATTTAGATAAATATGTACAATATATCATTAATAGAATAGTGTATTATGATATTTTTGTATATGTATGGCAACAGCTTGTAAAAATAAATCTTGGCAGCACTGTTACTGTATTGTCATTTATCATGTGTGCTATGTACAGTGAACCTAGGCACAATGCTATCACTGCCTCAATGAAATAAGTCAAATATCTGTTTCTCTGATATTTGACTTGTCATAATTCTTTAGTTTAATATGATGCATTCAGCTTTTCTCAAAATGCTGATATCATTCCAATAGGCTATAAATCTAGTATTTTGGCTGCTACCTATGTGGCAAACACACTTATAAAAGAATATCACATTAGTAGAACACCTTTCATCGAGTATACAAACTACAGAGTTTATTCATTTATACTATGGGAACCAGTACAGGTAAGCCTTGCAGCATGAGCGTAATGTGTACATTCTCTACACCAGGGGTCAGCAGCATTGTTCTGCCCAGGGGCCAGGGCGCATATCTGTGAGTGGATGGCAGGCCACACCTATCACACTTTCACCATCATTCAATACTCACCATCATTCACACATAATCAGTGTCTGCAGAGGTGCTTAGATACAACAGTTCAGATGTCTCTCCAAACAGCTTTTAAAATGCAGGCATTGTACTTTCCACCTCCAGGACTCAAATCCAGCTAACCAGTTTCCCTGAATCCCTTCACAAAATATTATCCTGCTTTGACTCCAACAGCTTTGTCAAGTCCCAAAAACCATTCCTCTCCATTCACTTCTATCTAACATGCTCACACATGTTTGCTGCATGTCCAAGCCCCTTGCATACAAAACCTCTTTTACCCCCTCTATCCTTTCCTAGGACGACCCCAATCCCTCCTCCCCTCCACTACAGATTTATACACCCTCCAAGTCAACCTATTTTGATCCTTCCTCTTTAAATGACCAAACCATCTCAACAACCCCTCTTCAGCCCTCTGAATAATACTTTTAGTAACTCCACACCTCCTAATTTCCACACTACAAATTTTCTGCATGATATTTACACTGCACATTGCCCTTAGACATGACATCTCCACTGCCTCCAGCCTCCTCCTTGCTGCAGCATTTACAACCCATGCTCCACACCCATATAAAAGTGTTGGTACCACTATACTCTCATACATTCCTTTCTTTGTCTCCATAGATAACATTTTTTGTCTTCACATTTACCTCAACGCACCACTCAACTTTTTTTCTTTATCAATTCTATGGTTTACTTTGTCCTTCATAAACCCATCTGCAGACAAGTCTACTTCCAAATATCTGAAAACATTCACTTCTTCCATACTCCCTCCCTCCAATGTAATATCCAGTTTTTCTTTACCTAACTCGTTTGATACCCTCATCATCTTACTCTTATTTAATTAAGCAATATTATGTCTACTAAACATAACTGTTATTTTGAGACACTTGTATTGAACCTCCCTCACCTTGTCAGTAGTGTCACTGTGTACTGTAAAACAAGCCAGATTGAAATACTTTTGGTCTCGTATGGCAACTGATATTTCTGAATGTGTTAAGAAATGTAGTGTTTGTATATCATCATATTGTCATTTAACAGTATAATATCATCATATTGTAATTTGAAATAAAATATATAACTAGAATAAACTCAATCAATTTCTCTAGTATTATGTACATATTCTATAAGTCATTAGATTAAGCTGCCCCTAATGCCATGGCATGCCATTGGCTCTCCTTGCATTTCAGTTTTATGATTGTAACTACCAATATCTATGTAAACTTGCAAAGAAATAAAATTTACTTTACTTTAGTGGTCCTAATCCAATTCAGGTGTATCCCACTACTAGCATACCTTAGGAAAGAGTTGCACTAGATTTGTTAACTAATTTCCAGTGTTTCCTCCAGGGTGACAAACATCTGTGTTATGGTAGACCATTTCACCAGATATTGTGAGTTAATTCCTATAGCAGATAAGACTGCCGAGACAGTAGCTAAAGCATTTAAGGAACGTATAATCTCTAGGCATACAACTCCCAAGTCCCTACTAACAGATAATGGAGGTGAATTCTGTAATGAGATTCTTGAAAAGTAGTGTACTTTGTACAAGATCTCTTTGGTTTAGCGCTTCTATTTGATTATAATAATAATAATGTACAAGATCTCTAAATCGACCATTGTTCCTCAAAAATCTGCCAGTAATGGTCTAGTGGAAAGAACTACATAATAAGAAAGTACTTGATGTGTTGAGAGCCACTATTAATCCCAATTGTGCAACCTGGGATGAAGTTATACCTGATGTTCAGTGTGCCATAAATTCTGCTTACAGTGCTTCTGTAGGTGACACTCCACATTATGCGTTGTATGGTGTAGATAAGCTCTTACCATATATAAGTTGTTATATTCTAATCTGAAACCAAATTACAATCCTGATGATTTCATAGCGACTTGTACCAGCTTAGCTCAAGGTGTTTTTAGAAGAATCTGAGAAACTTCATAAATCAACAGCAGAATTTACAAGAGTCACTAATACTCGAGCAAAGCCAACCAAAATTAAAGTATGTTCGAGAGTTATGCTGACTAATTTTAATAAAAACATCCGCAATGCCTAAGCTCAATCAAAAGTTTGTCGGTCCATATCAAGTAGTTGAACATGTCACTAGCAATAAGTAGTATAAAGTTCGAGAAAACAGTACTGGTCAGTATAAAGACTCGCATTTAGATCATATGAAGTTAGTATGCGATGATGATGAGGTTCCTGACATCCAGACAAATGCAACAGACTGACAATCCTCCTGACTTAGTACCGTCTACCTTTAACCCTTTCAGGGTTTTTGATGTACTAGTACGGCTTACGCACCAGGGCGTTTGACGTACTAGTACGCCTAAATTCTAGCGCCCTCAAATCAAGCAGAAACAGGCTGGTAGGCCTAGATGTGAGAGAATGGGTCTGTGCGGTCAGTGTACGCAGTATAAAAAAATCCTGCACCACACAGTGCATAATGAAAAAAAAAATGACCGTGTTTTTGGTTTAAAACAGCGATTTTGCAGTCTATTTTCGTATGGTATTTATGCTTGTATTCTCGTTTTCTTAGTCTCATTTGATAGAATGGATGATATATTATAGAAATAGAGATAATTTTGACTGGTTTCACGATGACAAGTACCTTGAAACTGAGCGCAAATTAGCGAAAATGTTCGATTTTTGCCTATGTTCAAGAGTAAACAAATCACGCCATGCGTCCAATACACATCAACTGGGTAGTCTAATATTCTTGCACAAGTGCGCTGATATTATTTATACCGTTTTTACAATAATGCAGTAGTATACATAACAGAAAATCTTCAATTTTTTGTGAGAATAAAAATTCAAAATGGAGAGCAAAATTAATGCAATAGGAGCCTGGAAACGTGACTAATGAACAGATAAAATGTTATTTTAGTGCCAGAAATGTCTGTCTTGTTTATTCTGGACCCTATTTTGAAATTGGCATCTTTTGAAATTTGTGTGAAATTGGCAATATTGCCAATTTCTGACCGCTTTATTGGGTAGTTGAAATCGGTAAATTGGTGGTTTCTTGTACTCAATCGATAGAACAAATGGAATTCTACAATAATAGCTATGATTTTCTTAGACTGAGACATTGGAATTGGCCAAAAATAGGGCTCAAAGTGGGCGAAATCGCCTATGCGTAAATATCTTCGATACCGCTAACTTTGCGAGAGCATAATTCCGTTAGTTTTTCACCAAATTTCATATGTTTGGTGGCGTTATGATCGGAAAAAGATGCTCTATCATTTCATAAGAAAAAATAATTTTTTTTTCTGAAAATGTTTCGACCCTGAGAGAGTTTAAGAATCGAGGTCTCGACCCTGAAAGGGTTAACAACCAGACAGATGAACAACCTGATTGTCGTTATTCCCTACATACATGACAAGTATTGAGGAATTCTCAAGTTTCATTTGTAAATACCAATTTACATTCTCCTCAACCACGGAATGTGTTAGCCATTCCAACAGAATTTGACCCCCTAGAAATGATAAACTACTCTGCATATGTAAATCTCACCCTAGCTGAGTTGGGGTTAAGTGTAAATAATCTCTATAGATAGATAATCTAGTCTAGAGAGTATTTCAACTGTGTGTTTACTATATCAACTTATTGATGGTCGAGAATTTTTTTTTTTGTGTTAATGGTCTCTCTGAATTCTGAGAATTAACAGTAAAAGATTTGTGTGCACCAAGTCTGCCTTTTCTGTTAAACACTTTCTTCTTTGTAAATATACATCCTCAGAATCCGTAGATCACATGAATACAGATCGTTCTTCTCTTCTCTTTGTTGATCTCTCTTGTTAATCTGTACCACCATTGATTCTATCATTTACAATGATTTGTGATATATCATAATTTGTAATGCATTACAATCAGTTATCATCCTTATGTATAGTTCGTATGTTCAATTGTTGTGTACATTGACATTGTATAGAATCAGCCCAGAACCATAATGTCTACAGTCTATAGTGTGTATAAGTTAGCTGTATGTCAGGACACCATATGCTAGCATCACTGAGCTGTCAGTAGTGTTACTGTGTAATGTGTAGTATACTTAGATACATCCCAGCTACTTTATAGATAGGCTGCCTTGCTAGGTATGACATCACGAGATCTTCACACATGAGCCGTAGGCCAAAGGCCCTGCTCTCAGTCACTCTCGGTCCTCTTGGTAGGCATAGACAAGACAGGCAGGCTCCTGGGCTACTCCTCAAGACTCCCTTAATTATACGCCTCCAAGACGTCCAACGTGTGTATTTCTTACTCCAATATCTCCTTATCGAACCCCCACGACAACTTCTCTCTCTGTCTAATCACAGTTAGTGTGACAACTGGTGTTGTTTTTGCTCGAGTCTCTCAGTATTAGGTGACAGGCTGGAAGATGCCAGATGCAAGATGTCATCTAAATGGGCAGCTGATCATAGTTTTGCCAAGCTTCACTGTCTGTGCTTGTTCTAGAATTCAAGATGACAGAAGTCCTCAAAAAAAAACCTGTGGGCTGGGTTGATATAGTATTTATCTTACGGGCTGCAAGCCGGAGTATTTCTGGTTATGGACCAGATCCGGCCCACGGGCCGTAAGTTGCTGACCCCTGCTCTACACTCATGGTTTAATTTTTTAATACGTACAGTGGACCCCCGAGTTTCGGTCACCTCGGAAATCAAACAAATATGTAAGTGTAATATTATAAGTGCTTTTGTAAGTGTATTTTTGGGGGTCTGAAATGGACTAACCTACTTGACATTATTCCTTAAGGGAGTAAATTCGTTCAGTAATGGCACTTGAGCAGCCTTCTGGAATGAATTATGACCGAAACTCTGGGGTCCACTGTATATACAGTGGTACCTCAACTTACGAGCAGCTCCCAACTCGAACAATTATGTAAGTGTATTTCTGTAAGTGCTTTTGTAAGTGTAATTTTGGGGGTCTGAAACAGATTAATCTAATTTACATTATTCCTTATGGGAACAAATTCGTTTGGTATCGGCACTCAAACAGCCTTCTGAAACGAATTAAGCTCGTAACGCGAGGTACCACTGTATGTATTACTAATTAGCCTAGGTATTAGGTTGGTAGACAGCAACCACCCAGGGAGGTACTACCATCCTGCCAAGTGATGGAGAAGTGGAAAAGAATTCTTCCTCCGTAAGCCATGCGTGTTGTAAGAGGCAACTAAAATCCTGGAAGCAAGGGGCTAGTAACCCCTTCTCCTGTATATACTATTACTACATTTTAAAAAAATAACTTTCATTTTTCTTTTTGGGTCACCCTGCCTTAGTGGGATATGGCCAGTGCATTGAAAGAAGAAAGATTAATATAATTAGCTGGACTTGAGTCCTGGAGGTACGAAGGGCAGTGTCTGCACTTTGAAGGAAGGAATGGGGATATTACAGTCAGAGGGTAATTTGATTGTGATGTCAGCACACTTTAAGAAAGGCAAAAATTGAATGAATGATTGTGAATTTTTTCTTTGGGTCACCCTGCCTTGGGAGGAGATGACATTTAAATTAAAAACAATTAATAATAATCTGCATACTTGCCATAAGATTGTGTGAAGATGATCATCAAAGAAAGCACAACCAATCATCCTTCATACAGACAATACAAATCAGGTCTGGTATGTTATGAAAAGGCATCATGGCTATCCAAGAATATAAACTTGAGAGTAAGTTTATCGGACAAAACATCTCCAGCAGTACTCCTCGAGGGGGACTTTTGATCCAACAAATTAGGCCTATTCCTCCCTAATACCAGACCTGATTGTCTCCCACCCCACATATGCTGTATGTCCCATATGGGTTTAGCATTTCTTCCAATTATAATAATAAATGACTTTTCCTTTCCTTAGATCTAACCTGATTGCCTCCGATTCCCCAGATGCTATATGACCATTATGGGTTTAGCACTTCTCCAGATGTAGCTGGAGATGGCTCATTGCTGAAGTCAGATTTTAGTGGCAGTGTGGACCAGCATCAGGACTTAATCTAGAAAAATGTAGGAGACATGCAAGAGCGAATAGATGTAATACCATCTGAGGATCAAGCAAATGATGGGGTGTTGTAAGAGTTAGTCCAAAAACAGCAACGTGAAGGTCTGGTCACCCAACTTAGGAGTCCCGAGAGAAGCAGAAGATATGGGCAAGAATTGTTATACTACAGTCCAGTACATTACTCCTTCAAGGGTTGAGAAGTTATTGATCCAAGGATCTGGTGCTACCCTCTCTTTACTTGAATTCACCTTGAAATCCCCTCTTCCCCTCTTCCCCAGGCACTGTGTCTTCCCCTCTTCCTCAGGCACTGTGTCTTCCCCTCTTCCTCAAGCACTGTGTCTTCCCCTCTTCCCCAGGCACTGTGTCTTCCCCTCTTCCTCAGGCACTGTGTCTTCCCCTCTTCCTCAGGCACTGTGTCTTCCCCTCTTCCTCAGGCACTGTGTCTTCCCCTCTTCCTCAGGCACTGTGTCTTCCCCTCTTCCTCAGGCACTGTCTTCCCCTCTTCCTCAGACACTGTGTCTTCCCTCTTCCTCAGGCACTGTGTCTTCCCTCTTCCTCAGGCACTGTGTCTTCCCCTCTTCCCCAGGCACTGTGTCTTCCCTCTTCCCCAGGCACTCTGTCTTCCCTTCCCCTTCTTCCCCAGGCACTGTGTCTTCCCTCTTCCTCAGGCACTGTGTCTTCCCTCTTCCTCAGGCACTGTGTCTTCCCCTCTTCCTCAGGCACTGTGTCTTCCCTCTTCCTCAGGCACTGTGTCTTCCCTCTTCCTCAGGCACTGTGTCTTCCCTCTTCCTCAGGCACTGTGTCTTCCTCTTCCTCAGGCACTGTGTCTTCCCTCTTCCTCAGGCACTGTGTCTTCCCCTCTTCCTCAGGCACTGTGTCTTCCCTCTTCCTCAGGCACTGTGTCTTCCCTTCTTCTTCCTCAGGCACTGTGTCTTCCCTCTTCCTCAGGCACTGATCTTCTTCCTCTTCCCTCTTCCTCAGGCACTGTGTCTTCCCTCTTCCTCAGGCACTGTGTCTTCCCCTCTTCCTCAGGCACTGTATCTTCCCTCTTCCTCAGGCACTGTTCTTCCCTCTTCCTCAGGCACTGTATCTTCCCCTCTTCCTCAGGCACTGTGTCCCTTCCTCCCTTTTTCCCTCCAGGCACTGTGTCTTCCCTCTTCCTCAGGCACTGTGTCTTCCCTCTTCCTCAGGCACTGTGTCTTCCCCTCTTCCTCAGGCACTGTGTCTTCCCCTCTTCCTCAGGCACTGTGTCTTCCCCTCTTCCTCAGGCACTGTGTCTTCCCCTCTTCCTCAGGCACTGTGTCTTCCCCTATTCCTCAGGCACTGTGTCTTCCCCTATTCCTCAGGCACTGTGTCTTCCCCTCTTCCTCAGGCACTGTGTCTTCCCCTCTTCCTCAGGCACTGTGTCTTCCCCTCTTCCTCAGGCACTGTGTCTTCCCCTCTTCCTCAGGCACTGTATCTTCCCCTCTTCCTCAGGCACTGTGTCTTCCCCTCTTCCTCAGGCACTGTGTCTTCCCCTCTTCCTCAGGCACTGTGTCTTCCCCTCTTCCTCAGGCACTGTGTCTTCCCCTCTTCCTCAGGCACTGTGTCTTCCCCTCTTCCTCAGGCACTGTGTCTTCCCTCTTCCTCAGGCACTGTGTCTTCCCTCTTCCTCAGGCACTGTATCTTCCCCTCTTCCTCAGGCACTGTATCTTCCCCTCTTCCTCAGGCACTGTGTCTTCCCCTCTTCCTCAGGCACTGTGTCTTCCCCTCTTCCTCAGGCACTGTGTCTTCCCCTCTTCCCCAGGCACTGTGTCTTCCCCTATTGTATATGCGTGTGTGTATGTACTCTCCTATTTGTACTCACCTATTTGTGGTTGCAGGAGTCGATACTCAGCTCCTGGCCCCGCCTCTTCACTGATTGCTACTAGGTCGTCTCTCTCCCTGCTCCATGAGCTTCATCATACCTCGTCTTAAAACTATGTATGGTTCCTGCCTCCACTACATCACTTGCCAGACTATTCTACTTCCTGACAACTATGTGACTGAAGAAATACTTCCTAACATCCCTTTCACTCATCTGAGTCTTCAACTTCCAATTGCGATCCCTTGTTTCTATGTCCCATCTCTGGAACATCCTGTCTCTGTCCACCTTATCTATTCCTCGCAGTATTTTGCATGTCGTTATCATGTCTGCCCTAACTCTCCTGTCCTCCAGTGTCGTCAGGCCGATTTCCTTTAACTTTTCTTGGTAGGACAATCCCCTTAGCTGTGGAACTAGCCTTGTTGCAAACCTTTGCACTTTCTCTAATTTCTTGACGTGCTTGACCAGGTGTGAGTTCCAAACTGGTGTTGCATACTCCAGTATGGGCCTGACGTACACTGTGTACAGTTTCTTGAACGATTCCTTACTGAGGTATCGGAACGCTATTCTCAGGTTTGCCAGTCGCCCATATGCTGTACCAGTTATCTGGTTGATGTGTGTTTCCGGAGACGTTTTTTTTAGCTAACACTCATGTAATCTTCCCTTATTCCTAGTATATCTCCAGGCCCAGACTCATGGAACTCCGTGTTCATCAAGAACTGCAAGAAGCCCCTATCACATGCTTTTAACATCCTATGGAGAGGGAGCATGGACACTGGGATCGTCCCGCAGCTACTAAAAACAACAGACATAGCCCCGCTCCACAAAGGGGGCAGTAAAGCAATAGCAAAGAACTACAGACCAATTGCGCTAACGTCCCATATCATAAAAATCTTTGAAAGGGTTCTAAGAAGCAAGATCGCCACCCATCTTGATACCCATCAATTGCACAACCCAGGACAGCATGGGTTTAGAGCAGGCCGCTCCTGTCTGTCCCAACTACTGGACCACTACGACAAGGTCCTGGATGCTCTAGAAGATAAACAGAATGCAGATGTTATATACACAGATTTTGCAAAAGCCTTTGACAAGTGTGACCATGGTGTAATAGCACACAAAATGCGTGATAAAGGAATAACAGGAAAAGTTGGTAGATGGATCTATAATTTCCTAACACGTAGAACACAAAGAGTAGTAGTCAACAGAGTAAAGTCTGAGGCAGTTACTGTGAAAAGCTCTGTTCCACAAGGCACAGTACTTGCTCCCATCCTATTCCTCATCCTCATATCAGACATTGACAGGGATATAAGCCACAGTGCTGTGTCTTCCTTTGCAGATGACACCCGAATCTGTATGACAGTGTCCACCGTTGAAGACACTGCAAGACTCCAAGCAGACATAAACCAAATCTTTAAATGGGCTGCAGAAAACAATATGAAGTTCAATGATGAGAAATTTCAATTACTCAGATACGGAAAACGTGAAGAAATTAAAATCTCATCGGAGTACAAAACTAATTCCAACCACACAATAGAGCGAAAAACTAATGTCAAAGACATGGGAGTGATCATGTCAGAGGATCTCACCTTCAAGGACCATAACAATGTAGCAATTGCATCTGCTCGAAAAATGACAGGATGGATAATGAGAACCTTCAAAACCAGGGATGCCAAGCCCATGTTGACACTTTACAGATCGCTTGTTCTATCTAGGCTGGAATATTGCTGCACACTAACTGCACCTTTCAAGGCGGGTGAAATTGCTGACCTTGAAAATGTGCAGAGAACCTTCACGGCACGCATAAGTGCGATAAACCACCTCAACTACTGGGAACGCTTGAAGTTCCTAAACCTGTACTCTCTAGAACGCAGGCGGGAGAGATACATTATTATATACACATGGAAAATTCTCGAGGGCTTAGTACCAAACTTGCACACAAAAATCACTCCGTCGAAAGCAAAAGACTCGGCAGGCGATGTAACATCCCCAATGAAGAGCAGGGGTGCCACTAGCACGTTGAGGGACAACACAATAAGTGTGAGGGGCCCAAGATTGTTCAACTGCCTCCCAGCATACATCAGGGGGATTACCAACAAGCCCCTGGCTGTCTTCAAGCAGGCACTGGACAGGCACCTCAAGTCGGTACCTGATCAGCCGGGCTGTGGTTCGTACGTTGGCCTGCGTGCGGCCAGCAGTAACAGCCTGGTTGATCAGGCTCTAGTCCAACAGGAGGCCTGGTCACAGACCGGGCCGCGGAGGCGTTGACCCCTGGAATTCTCTCCAGGTAGACTCCAGGTAGATAGTATAATAATAAGATATTATCTCCTGTATAGAATAATACTAAGATATTATCTTCTTTATATTATAACAATAAGGTAAAAGAACCCCAATGGGAATAAGTCACTCTGTCTGACTTTTTTGGGTTATCCTAGGTTCTCTACATATATGCTGCTATGTATGATAATCTATGTAATTGTATTTGTGTATAATATCTTTAATAATAATAATATATCTTTATTTACTACAAGTAAACTTACTTACTTACTTACTTACGTGCTTGGTATTATACTCACCCCAAGATCTTTCTCCTTGAGTGAGGTTTGAAGTCTTTGGCCACCTAGCCTATACTCTGTCTGCGGTCTTCTTTGTCTTTCCCCGATCTTCATGACTACATTTGGAGGGGTTTAATTCGAGGAGCCAGTTGCTGGACCAAGTGTCCAGCCTGTCCAGGTCTCTTTTTTAGTCCTGCCTGATCCTCATCTGATTTAATTCTCCTCATTAACTTCACATCATCTGCGAACAGGGACACTTCTGAGTCTATCCCTTCCATCACTCTCCCGATAATCTTCTCTATGACTTTGCATACTATACATGTCAGTGACACTGGTCTATAGTTTAGTGTCTCGTTTCTGTCTCCTTTCTTAAAAATGGGGACTACATTTGCCGTCTTCCATACCTCGAGTAGTTGCCCAGTTTCAAGGGATGTGTTGAAAATTGTGGTTAGTGGCACACACAGCATCTCTGCTCCCTCTCTAAGGACCCACAGAGAGATGTTGTCCGGTCCCATCGCCTTTGAGGTATCAAGGTCACTTAGCAGCTTCTTCACCTCCTCTTCAGTTGTGTGTATTTCATCCCAAACTTGTTGGTGTCCCCCTCTGTTCTGTCTTCCCAGAGTTCTACCTGTCTCCACTGTAAATACTTTATTACATCTCGTGTTGAGCTCCTCACATACATTTTGATCGTTTCATGTGAGCTTCCCACCTTCTTTCCTCAGCCTGATCACCTGGTCTTTGACTGTTGTCTTCCTCCTAATGTGGCTATACAGCAGTTTCGGGTCAGACTTGACTTTCCATAATATGTTGTTTTCGTACTGTCGGTGAGCCTCCCTTCTTATCTGTGCATACTCGTTTTTGGCTCTTCGACTAATCTCTTTATTTTCCCGGGTCCTTTGCCTTCTGTGTTTTTTTCATGTTACATTTTTTCATTTGTTAATGTGAAAATTAATAATTTTGTTCCAAAAGAACCTTAGAAAATTTACCTAATCTTATTATAACAAGCGCAATTTAATTTAGCTTAATACAACTAAATATATTTTAGATTAGTTTACAGTAATTTAATGAGGAATTGAAATGTTAGTATTTTGTATGTTATAATCGTGTCTTCTCTCTCTCTTAGGGTAGCTATGTATAGTTTATTCAACCTTTCCTTATAATTAATGTTTCTCATGTTTGGTACGAGTCTGGTTGAAAACCTTTGGACCTATTCGAGCTTAACACGCTTAATCGGGTGTGGGCTCCATGCTGGGGCCACTTAATCAATGATTGACTTATCATATGTCGTATATAAGACTCTGAAAGAGTTTATTCAAGTTCCTGAAGGCTGTTCTAAGGTTCGTTAATCTTTCGTATGTCGCTGACGTTATACGGTTTGTGTAGTGCTGGTGATATGCTTGGTGTTATATTTGAAACTTCTCTCTGTCCATGCTTGTGTCCAGTCTTCCCTCACCTCCAATTCGCATAACATTGCTTTTGTTCGGATTGAAGTCGAGAAGGGACTTGTTTGACCATATATATAGTCTGTGAGGTCTTCCTGAAATAACAAAAAAGGCACAATACCGTGACTGGAACAATACACACACAACCCGCACAGATGTAGTGTCTGTTTCAAACAGGTGTAGTGTCTGATATGTGGAAGATGGCTAATGTAATTCCTATTTTTAAAGCAGGGGACAAGTCACTACCGTCAAATTACCGCCCAATAAGCCTGACCTCAATTGTAGGCAAATTACTAGAGTCAATTATAGCTGATATTATTAGAAGCCATCTAGACAACCATAATTTGATTAATGATACTCAGCATGGATTCATAGGGGCCGTTCCTGCCTATCTAATTTATTAACCTTCTTCACTAAAGCTTTTGAGGCTGTTGATCACGATAAAGAATTCGATATTGTTTATTTAGACTTTAGTAAGGCTTTTGATAGAGTACCGCACCAGAGACTGTTAAAGAAAGTGGCAGCTCATGGCATTGGGGGAAAAGTGCTGTCATGGATCGAGTCATGGGTCACCAATAGGAAGCAGAGAGTGTGCATAAATGGGGTTAAATCCGAATGGGGACTTGTAACAAGTGGTGTTCCACAGGGATCAGTCTTAGGCCCATTGTTATTTATAATATATATCAATGACCTTGATGAGGGAATTACTAGTGATATGAGCAAATTCGCCGACGACACGAAGATAGGTAGGATAATTGATTCAAACATAGATGTCATAGAACTTCAGGAAGATTTAGACAAACTTAATTCGTGGTCAGAAAAGTGGCAGATGCAGTTCAATGTAGATAAATGCAAGGTTCTGAAGCTCGGGAGTGTCCATAACCCAAGCACTTATAACGTAGAACTTAGCCATACAGATTGCGAGAAGGACTTGGGGGTGATGGTAAGCAGCAACCTTAAACCAAGACAGCAATGCCTAAGCGTACGTAATAAGGCAAATAGATTACTGGGATTTATATCAAGAAGTGTTAGCAACAGAAGTCCAGAGGTTATATTACAGCTTTATACATCATTAGTAAGGCCTCACCTAGATTACGCAGCTCAGTTTTGGTCTCCATATTACAGAATGGACATAAATTCGTTAGAAAACATTCAGCGTAGAATGACTAAATTAATACATAGCATTAGAAATCTTCCTTACGAAGAAAGATTGAAGACCCTTAAATTACATTCACTTGTAAGACGTAGAATGAGGGGAGACATGATCGAGGTATACAAGTGGAAAATGGGTATTAACAAAGGGGATATAAATAAGGTCTTGAAGATATCTCTCCAAGAGAGAACCCGCAATAATGGATTCAAGTTAGATAAGTTTAGATTTAGAAAGGATATAGGAAAGTATTGGTTTGGAAATAGGGTAGTTGATGAGTGGAACAGTCTGCCTAGTAGGGTTATTGAAGCTAGGAAATTGGGTAGTTTCAAATTTAGGTTGGATAAATTCATGAGTGAGAGGGGTTGGATTTGAGTGGAACTCGCGCATGAGTGGGTAGAATTGTCAAAGCTTATTTCTTGGGTAGCATTGAAAATTGGGTTGAGCAAATATTCTGTTAGTGGGACGGATTGTGAAGGACCTGCCTAGTATGGGCCAACAGGCCTGCTGCAGTGTTCCTCCTTTCTTATGTTCTTATGTTCTTATAAAAAGAGAGGAGCTCACGACGACGTTTCGGCCGACTTGGACCATTTACAAAGTCACACTAACACACAGAACAGGTGGAAGGAGTAAATATATAGGCAGGCAGACAGGGGAAGGGTACAAGAGAGTGGGGTAATAATGGAGGTAGTAGTGGAAGTGGTAGTAGTAGTAGTGGAGACAGTCATATTCTAGAAAAGGAGCACTGCAAAGAAGCTGGCGGCCCGCATGGGTGGGACGAGAACACAGAGGGAGGAAAAGGCGAATAAAATAAAGAAGGACAAATACAAGGCAAAAGAAAAGAAAGAAAAGAAAACCCATAGGAGAAAAAGGAGAAGGGGGAAGAGATGAAAGGAGAAGGAATCAGGTTAAGTCACGGGTGTTCTGAAGTTGGGAGCATTTAACAATGTAATGGGAGAGGAAAGCATCAACAGAGACAAAGCCAGGGCTAAGATTCATACAGGGAAAGTTGTGTATAAGGAAGGATTCAACCAGACGGCGACTATGAAAGTTGGACGTAGGGTAGACAGTTTTAGCAGAAGACTGTCTCCACTACTACTACTACTACCACTTCCACTACTACCTCCATTATTACCCCACTCTCTTGTACCCTCCCCCTGTCTGCCTGCCTATATATACCCCTTCCACCTGTTCTGTGTGTTAGTGTGACTTTGTAAATGGTCCAAGTCGGACCGAAACGTCGTCGTAAGCTACTCTCTTTTTATATGTGCGGGTCTTCTTGAAGTTTATCACTTTCCTCTCCTTTTCTTATTCTTCTCATTAGTTTTACATCGTCCGCAAACAGAAACACAGACTCGATCCCTTCCTTATCCCCTGTCTCTTGTTTTCTTCATATGTTGGCTTAAAAAGCTCTTTATTACTGCTTCCATGTTTCTGGTCCTCCATGGAGGTCCCAGTTCTCCCAGTCAATCCCCTTGTGGTTGTAGCTTCCTAGTAATAAGAGTTTAACTTTATTTATTCTTCTTCTTGTCCTTTTCCAATATATAAATCATTGGTATTCTGATCACACTCTTCCTTTGGTCTTTTATTGTTTGTTGTTGTATTACTTATCACAGCTTCACTTTTTTCAAATTCAAATTTTTATTTATTTGCAAAGTTTACAATTTGTGACTGACATGTTATAAGGAGTCTATTTCCATGCATAGTTTACAATGTGTAATTACAATATTGATTTGCAAGTGCAAAGAAAGTCACTATCATGCCCAGGCATTTCGGCCAGACTAAATCTAATGCTTCACAAGCTACTTAATACTTGTTAAATTAGACACATATGCAACACTTGG
This sequence comes from Cherax destructor, assembly GCA_009830355.1. NCBI lineage: Eukaryota > Metazoa > Arthropoda > Malacostraca > Decapoda > Parastacidae > Cherax > Cherax destructor. The sequence goes on from WNWK01005379.1 coordinate 60,104, forward strand.
GTATCTTTATTGAGGAAACGTTTCGCCACACAGTGGCTTCATCAGTCCAATACAAAGAAGAAAGTAGTAATAAAAGGAGGAGTTTGAGGTAATCAGTCCCTCGGCCTGGAGTCGATGTGTTCAGTCCATCAATCTTAAAGTAAATACATCGCCTGCCGAGTCTTTTGCTTCGTAGGGAGTGACTCTCGTGTGCAAGTTTGGTACTAATCCCTCGAGAATTCAGGCCTAATGGACCTTATAATATCTACTCTTGAAACTGCCGCTGCCACTTCCTCGTCCAGCTCATTCCACTTATTTATCACCCTTAGACTGAAAAAGTAATTCCTAACGTTCCTGTGGCTCATCTTTTGTTTCTATTTATAATTCCTCCCTCCTATAAGTCACATTTTTAAAAATCCTTCTCAATATCCTCTGTCAAATCCTCTGAATATCTTGTACATTGTAATTATATCTCCCCTACTTCTCTCTTCTAAATTCAGTAGGTTTAATTCCTTTAGTCTCCTCTCGTAATTTAATTCCTCAGCTCTGGGACTAGTTTTATTTGAAAAATGTGAAACGTTTTGAATAATCGTATATGCTTGACCAGGTAGAAGTTCCATGCTGATGCTGCATATTTCATGAGGTCTGACATATCTCATGTAAAGGTTGCTAAAAGATTCTTTATTAAAATTTCTGATGTAAATTCTGAGATTAACTACCCTTACATGTGTTGTGGATGATATGAGATAAATGTTCACCTCTGGCGATATGTTTGGTGTGATGTTTACTTAAAACAAATTTTTCTCGATCTGTATTCTGTATCTAGTCTTGTCTCTCCATCGCCAATTTTCATGATCGTGCACTTATTTGGGTTGAACTCCAGTAACCTCTTGTCTGACCACTCGCAGCTTGTACAATTCTTCCTCTAGCCGTTCTCTATCCTCTTCCATTTTTATTATTATTCTCGTCAGTTTTAAGCCATCGGCAACAATATTATGGCTCACTTCCCTCTAGTAGGTCATTTACATATATCAAGAACAGTAATGATCCTAGTACTGATCCTTGTGGAATCCCACTTATGCTTTCCCATTCTGAAACGTCTGCCCTTGCCATCACCCTCTGTCATCTGTTCGTTAGGCATTCTTTGATGTACTGTATTACCTTGTATTCCTGTTTACTCTTCTAATTTTCGAATCAATCCCTGGTGGAGTAGTGTCAGTGGCGTTCCTGCGGTCCAAAACTGGGTCCAGTCTACCCATCCTTATTTTCCTTGCTTGATTTTTGTCAGTCAGTTATGGAACTCCACCGTTCTTCTCTGTACTGGGCTGAAGAAGTCACTGACTGGTGAGATTAGATTTTGCCACCGAAGTGGCTAGTTTATTGTGCACCCCATATCCATCCTGTGGACGGTAGCGCAGAGCATCTGGATACACAAAAGGCCTAGGCACTAGGCCCCAAAAGGGTTAACAATTGTACATTTGAATTTATATCTACATATCTACAGTTCACTTATCTGTTACAAGCAAATTTAGGAAAATTTGCTTAGCATATCTGGTATCTCATTTTCATTAATAAGATATCTTGGTATGTCACATAGGTTATTATACTGTCTATCTCTGTATTCCTCAATAAGTGGACAATTCAGCACATAGTGTTCAAGACAGTGACCATATGCCTGATCACATAATTTGCATTTAGTTTGATCATCATCTGTGTCTCCCAAACTGCCAGAAGTACTTGTAGCTAAGCCTAAGCCTGGCCACTACAACATCAGTCAGTACTTGTAACCAAGCCTAAGCCTGGCCACTACAACATCAGTCAGTATTTGTAACCAAGCCTAAGCCTGGCCACTACAACATCAGTCAGTACTTGTAACCAAGCCTAAGCCTGGCCACTACAACATCAGTCAGTACTTGTAACCAAGCCTAAGCCTGGCCACTACAACATCAGTCAGTACTTGTAGCTAAGCCTAAGCCTGGCCACTACAACATCAGTCAGTACTTGTAGCCAAGCCTAAGCCTGGCCACTACAACATCAGTCAGTACTTGTAGCCAAGCCTAAGCCTGGCCACTACAACATCAGTCAGTACTTGTAGCCAAGCCTAAGCCTGGCCACTACAACATCAGTCAGTACTTGTAGCTAAGCCTAAGCCTGGCCACTACAACATCAGTCAGTACTTGTAGCCAAGCCTAAGCCTGGCCACTACAACATCAGTCAGTACTTGTAGCCAAGCCTAAGCCTGGCCACTACAACATCAGTCAGTACTTGTAGCCAAGCCTAAGCCTGGCCACTACAACATCAGTCAGTACTTGTAGCCAAGCCTAAGCCTGGCCACTACAACATCAGTCAGTACTTGTAGCCAAGCCTAAGCCTGGCCACTACAACATCAGTCAGTACTTGTAGCCAAGCCTAAGCCTGGCCACTACAACATCAGTCAGTACTTGTAGCTAAGCCTAAGCCTGGCCACTACAACATCAGTCAGTACTTGTAGCCAAGCCTAAGCCTGGCCACTACAACATCAGTCAGTACTTGTAGCCAAGCCTAAGCCTGGCCACTACAACATCAGTCAGTACTTGTAGCCAAGCCTAAGCCTGGCCACTACAACATCAGTCAGTACTTGTAGCCAAGCCTAAGCCTGGCCACTACAACATCAGTCAGTCTGTTCACATTGCAAGTTGCTCCATAAACATACTTATCTACATTCACGTTATCATAGTGGGTTATAGATCTACTCAGGCTTCTAACTGCATTCCTATAACAATCATTTTCATTATTCACTTCTCTCCTAATATTATTCCTAATGCTAGACACAGATATACAAACAAACAAACAAACAAACAAACAAACAAACAAATTTTATTTCATTGCAGATTACATGGGTATCGGAAGTTACAATGTAAATTGAGTGCAAGGAGAGCCACTGACATGCCATGGCATGTTATATTCTACATTCTCCTTCTGGGTGCTCTTCTTGGCTAACATATCAACTTTATCATGAAGGAGTAATCCAATGTGTGATGGAATTCTTAGCAATTGTACATTAATTCCTTTATCCCGGATTTTTGAGTATCTATACCCGGCTTCTCCAATGAGCATGTTGTTGGAGTCATTATATGAGTCAAGAGCCTTCAATGATGACATAGAATAAATAATGATGATAGAGTCAAGCTCAGTGTCATAAGTTAGCTTTAGCGCCATTAGGATTGCAAACAATTCAGTTTGCAGTGTAGACGCCCAGTTGTTAATTCTTATGCCTAGTTCAACAGATTTATTATTGTTCTTAACTAGGGAGGTGGCAACAGAGCAGATGCAGCCCTGCCAGAAGACTCCTGTTTAGATCCATCAGTGTATATAACTTGAGATAACTTATTACTACCAGCTAGGCGAGAAATTTCTTCTTGAGCAGTTGCTTTAACAAGTGATTTAAGGAAGGGATTACTAGCAATGAGCTTCTTGGGAGGGCTTGCAGGTATGCGATATTAAATGAACACATCTTCCATGGAGGGGTGAAATGCTCTTGTTGCCTACAGTGATACAATTCATGCAGGTTGTAAAACTTAATGTAATTGCATGTTTTCACAATCCATTTAGATCTGTGTGTATTTACTTCTAGACATTTAGTAAGATTCTTAGTGACAGTGTCTGGTTCATTTCTTAACATTCTAATACCAAGTACAGTGTTAATCTCAACAATCCTATCATTGATACTAGTAATACCAAGCTCCTTCCTCATATTAAGAACCTTTGTAGATTTGGGACAGCCAAGAATAATTCTGAGAGCTTCATTTTGCATTAACTCCAAGGGTCGGAGAGAACTTTCTCTAGCTAATATCAACATGGGAGCAGCATAATCAATTAAGGACCTAACATAGGCTATTTCCTCAGTAGAGATTCCCAAATGTTGCACAAGTGTCTCTTTGTTCATCACGACTTACCTTCCCTAAATCTATGCTGATTTTTCTGTAATAAAGTCCTCCTTTCTAGATGATCAGCCAACGTTTTCCACTACTTTGGACAGCATACATGTTCATGTTAGTGATAAAGACCTGTAATTCATTGTCTTTTGTCTGTCCCCATGCTGTCTTTTAGTTTTCCTGTCTCCAGTGGCATTTTCTAAACCGTTGCTATAGGCTCAAACAATTCGTTTGCACCATCTATCAGCATCCATAGCGATATTCTGCCAAGCCCCATAGCTTCTGTTGCGTCCAACTCTTTTAGTAGTTCCATCACTTTATCCTTTGATAAGTGAATTCTGTCAAATTTCTTTTTACTAGCTTTTCATGCCTGCTTTCTAACACAATCCCTGCTTCCTCAGTGAATACCTTCTTAAATCTTGTGTTTAATTGCTTGCAAACCTCACTATCATCAAACCATACCACGGGTGGGGTTCGAATCCGCGGTCAGAGAGTCTCAAAACTCCAGACCGTCGCGTCTCTGACCGCGGGTTCGAACTCCACTCATGGTATGGTATGTTTGCAATCGTGTCATTATGATTTCGTGACTCACTATCATCTTTTGTGAGTACTCCTCTTTCCTTCACCAGCCTTATTACCTGGTTTTTTACATTTATTTTCCTTATGTTGTTGTGTAATATTTTTTGGCACTGATATGGTATTTGCTGCTCTATCATTCTCAAACTGATACTCTGCTTTCTTTTTATCCTTATAGTATATTCATTTCCAGCTATTCATTTACTTCCCTAATCACGGTTGTCCTCTGTGTTCTATATTTTCCCCATGCTGGTTTCTTAATTACTTTGGCCTTTCTACAACTCGGGGTGAGTGATAGAGAGATGATGATGATGATAATAATAATAATAATAATAATAATAATAATAATAATAATAATAATAATAATAATAATAAAGTTTATTTCTCTTTGCCGTACAAATAATTAAGTTTAAATGAATTAATACAAA